>PVLD010006354.1:0-101546 GCA_004027595.1 Dinomys branickii
TGCCCTACCACTCAATCAGTTATCTTCCCTGTGATAATAACTGTACTCCTGGGTTTATCTATATCCTTGGACTCTCACCTTGGGAAGAGATATAGCTGCCTCAGACTATACTATAACATACAGGGGTGTATACAAACTGCCATGGTTGGAGGTGGGAAAGCACATATGCTCATAGCGGACCACCCGGCTCCACCCTGTCATCCTGCTATGGGTGGGGGCGGGTCCAGACCATGTGGCTCCAGCATTACCATTCCCTACCCCGTGCAGCTGGGCAGCCAGTCTGTTTGAGTGGTGAATTGAGGCCATTTACTTTGACGGTTATAACTGTTATATGTTGTCTTATTCTTGTGATGCTGTTTACTTGATGTTGCTTTCCTACTTTTGCTGTTTAATTTCTTCTTCTGCTTAAGGGTTCCTTTCTGTTGTTGTTCTTTGGATTGCAGTCACTTTTTTCTCTGTCTAGAGTATCTTTCAGTACTTTTTGTAATGTTGGTTTGGCACTCATGAAGTTCGTAAGTTGGTCTTTGTCGTGGAAATATTGTATTTCTCCATTGAATTTGAAGGATAGTTTTGCAGGATATATCGATCTGGGTTGGAAGCTGTTTTGTCTGAGAATCTGTAATATCTTGCTCCAAGCTCTTCTTGATTTCATGGTTTCTGTTGAGAAGTCTGCTACGATTCGGATGGGCTTTCCTTTATAAGTGATCTGTTTCTTTGCCCTAGTAGCTTTTAATATTGTGTTCTTTTGCTGAATATCTGGGATCTTGACTATTATATGACTGGGGGTGGTTTTATTTGGGTTGTGGCTCATTGGAGTTCCATATGCTTCATTTACCTGCACAGCAGTTTCTTTTACCATTCTTGGGAAATTTTCTGCTATTATTTCTCCAAATATTCTTTTTATGTTATTTGTGTTGCCTCCTGCTGTTTCACTGATTCCTATCACTCGCACATTATTTCTGTCTGCTTCATCTTGCAGCTGTTGGATTGTTTTCTCCTGGTTCCTTGTTGACTTTAAGAGATCCTTCCTTTCATGGTCATTAGCTGTCAGGCTATCTTCCAGATCTGAAATTCTATCTTCAGATTCATTCAAGCAGTTTTTCAAGATTTCAGTGGCAGTTTTCATTTCCTGGAAATCTTTTTGAGACTGTTTCATGTGTTCTAATTCATTCCTGAATTGCTCATTTAACTTTTCCATTTGTTGCCTTTGATCTTCTAGTCTCTTTTCTGATGTGATCATTTCAGAAATTTCAGGTATGTGGTTTCCTAGTTCTCCTATGTCATTGTGTCTTGTACTTGTTCTGGGTGGAGTTGTGTTCTGAGACTGCATTTTGCCCCTTCGTTTTGTCATTTTGAATGTCAGATGACTGGTGCTGAGCTATTGGCTACCCAGGCAGCTCACTAAGGACTCTACACACCCTAGTTTACCTGGATGTTAAACTAAACCCAGAGTCGTAGCAGACTGTGGACCACTGGGCTCAGGCACCCCAGGCAAATGCTGGGGTGCTCGGCTCAAACCACAGCTGCTATAGTGAGAAAGTGCTGGGCTTCGGTACCCGAGTGTCCAGTGTGTGGATGGGAACAATGTGGGTCTCAGCCTTGAAGCCTATGGTGGTTAGGTAGCGGCTTCTGTTTTGGGTTCCTTAGATAGCTAGTCAAGGGGTAGCAGGGCTCTCCTCCCAACCCTGAGGACCCCAGAGCCTGAGGCTGATTCCACTCTGCAGGTCTCAACCACCAGCAGGGACAGGCCCTCCCAGTTGGATTTCCTTCCTAACTCTAAGGTATGGAGCTTACCAGAGGAGAAGGGTTGTGCTGCTCATGTGGTGTAGCAGGTCGCTGGAGAAAGGTCCTAGTTGCAGAGCCAGGAGGCAGGCGGTGAAAAGCCCACCACCCAGGTGTGTGAGCGAGTCTGCCTTTGTCTCTGGTTAAAGGTCCCAGTCGTACAGCCTGGGTGCAGGCAGGAAGTGTGGTATTGCCCAGGTGTCTGTGTGAGTCTGCCTTTGTCTCTGCTTAAAGGTCCCAGCTGCACAGTTGGGGCACAGGTAGGAAACATTGCGCCACCCAGGTGTCTGCGTGAGTCCACCTTTGTCTCTGGTTCAGAGAAGGGTGTTGCCACTCATGTGTCCTTGCAGTTCAGCCTCCATCGCTGGAGAAAGGTCTGAGTCACCCAGCTGGCACGGACCATAAAACGCAGCACTGCTTAGATGTCGGCGTTGGTGGGCCTTTGTCACTGGAGTGAGGTCCAAGTCGCATGCCAGTGGGCATCTGTCACTCGGTTCAAGAGGTTTAAAGGAGACAAACAGCTGATTTAAATAAGGAGACTATATAAGATATGAATGATCACTATAATAGGGATTTATAGGTTATGAAAAAGAGACAAGCAGAAATACTGGATATGAAAAACAACTGTAAACCATGCCAGTAGACATAATCAATCAGCAGCGGAAATATCAGGACTTGGGGACCAGAGTGATATAGTAAATGACTGATTCAGTGTTTTAAAAACAAGAAGAAATCACAAGAAGCTAATTTAAGAGCTTCTAGATAACTCTAAGAGAATTAATCTGAGAATTGCAGAAGTGAAGGAAAGGCTGGAGAAGGAAAGTAAAGGTATAAAAATTTACTCAACAAAATCATCAAAAACTTTCCAAATTTAGAGACTGAAATGTATGACCAGGTAAATGAGGCATTTAGAACTCCAAATATACATGGCCAGAAATGGACTTCTCCACACTACATCCATAGTCAAAATTTCAGAAATACAGAAGAGAAAGAAAACACTGAAAGCCATTAGAGAAAAATGTCAAGACATTTACAAGGACAAGCCTATCAAACTAACAACACACACCACAAAACAAACCTCAAAGGCCATGAGAGCTTGGAGTGAAGCTTTTCAACCCCCCATTAAATTGCCAATCCAGATTAGTATATCCTACAAAATTGTCCTTCAAGATTGAGAGAAATTAAAAATCTTCCATGACAAAGAAAATCTGAAGATATTCATGACTACTAAATGAGCATTGCCAAAAGTATTTAAGATGATTCTAAACAGGGATAGGCAAACATCACCAAGAAGCTCAAAGGAAAGAACATGTCTAACTGAGAGAGTAGTTAAACAAAAAGATATGACAAAAGAATCAGCTCAAAGAAAACACAGTATAATGACAGGAATCTGTAATTGCTCAATGTAAGTTATTTTAACTCCCCAATCAAAAGACACAGATTAGCACGTTAGATCAAAAAAACAAGATTCTGTTTATTGCCTGCAAAAGACACATTTCATTCAGAAAGAAATACATACACTGAAAAATGAAAGAAAATGATAGTCCATGGAACCAGAGCTTAAAAGCAAGCAGGAGTAGCTATTTTAATTTCAGCCATAAAGGACTTCAAGCCAAAAATAATTAGAAGGGGTGAAGAAGGTCACTACATACTCATTAAAGGGCACAATTCAGCAGGAGGGGAAAACACTTGTAGATACATATGCACCAAATATCAGTGCATCCAATTTCACACCAATATAGGTCAATCAGATAAAAAAATGAACAAAGAAAATGTCAGAGTTGAACTACACCATTAAATAAATGCATTTAACAAGTATCCACACAGTGTTCATTCAACCACAATAGAATAAACATTTTTCTTAGCAGAACGTAGAACTTTCTCTAAAACAGACCATATCTTAGGTTATAAAGCACATTTAAATAAATGCAAAATAATTGAAATAATCTCTTGTACCCATTGGATAGTCATGAAATGAAACAAGACATCAATAGCAAAAGAAACCACAAACACTATGTAAACACAGAGAGAGTAAAGTATACACTCTTGAATAATCAGTGGGTGATAGAAGAAATCAGGAAAGAAATTAAGAAGTTCCTAGAATCAAATGACAGCGACAGTATATCATAAAAGCTATGGGACGCAGTGAAAGCAGTTCTGAGAATTTCATTGCTGTCAGTGCCTGCATTAGAAAAATAGAGTGCTCCTAAATAAATAACCTAGTAATATATCTCAAAGCACTGGAGAATCAAGGGCAATTCAAATCCAAAACTTGTAAACAGAAAGAGATCATAAAATGAGAGCAAAAATCGATGAAATTGAGGCAAAAATTAAAAGGATTAATGAAAGAGTTGGTTGTTTGAAAGGATAAATAAAACTTATAAACATGTAATGATGCTTATCAAAGGAAAAAAGAGCAGATCCATATTAATGCAACTGGAAATGAAAAAGGCAAAATCAAGACAGACACCACTGAAATTCAGAGGATTTCAAGAAACTACAGTATTTCAAAAGCTATTCCAATAAATTGGAGAATTTAGAAGGCATGGACAAATTCTTAGACATATGATTTACCAAAATTAAACTAATAATATATAAAAACCCTTGAACAGGATAATAGCAGGCAATGAAACTGAGGCTTTACATAAAAAACTACTAAGTAAGAAAAATCCAGGACCTAATTGAAGTCACTGCTGAACTTTACCAGAATTTCAGTGAAGGATTAACACCAATACTCCTTAAATTCTACAATGAAATGTGAAGGAAAGGAACATTGCTAAATTAATTCCTTGAATCCAGTATAAGCCTGATACCAAAACCATAGAAGGACTAACCAGAAAAGAAAACTATAGACTGATGTCTTTAATGAACACAGATGTAAAATTTCTCAACAGAATACTTGCAAACTGATCTTGGGGATAACAGGGCCTGTGAAAGGGCTGTAAATCCACATTCTGTACTTCCTCCATTATTTTGGGGGCAGCAGGGCCTGTGAGAGAAGTGTAAGTTTGTGTTATGTTCTTTCTCCATTATCTCTGGACAGCAGGATCTACAAGAGGAACAGAAGAGCACCCTTTGTGCTTCCTCCGTTATCTCCAGGACAGTGAGCCCTGTGAGAGGAGGGTAAGGACACATATACCTTTGGTGGGTGGATTGACTGGAGTCCCAAGACCTGAGACCCGAGACAACAGCTGAGCCCCAGGTGCATGGGCGCACACAAGCCTTTGGAGGGCAGAGTAATTAGTGAGGCCAGCAATGTGGACATGTCCAAAGCAGCAGTGAGGAGCCATCAGTTGGACTATGGAGAACTCCACCAACAGAAGACAAGTCACAGCCCCCGCATGCATAGGTCAAGATCAGCTCCATACCCGGCACATTTCTGGGATTAAATATGGACACACTCACAGAACCATAACACCAGAGGTATTTTACTACTTTCATTTTCCCTTGTTTGTCTGATTGGCTGTCTCTTTCTGTCTGGTTGGATGCATTTTGTTTTGTGTTCTGCAGTTATTTTTGTATTTATTTTTTTCTCTGTTTTTCCTATCCTCTCTTTCTCTGGTTTCCTTTTTCTTTCTTTCTTTTCTTCTTTTCTTATTGTTCTCTTTCTTTCATCTTTTTTCAGTGTCTAGGTTTCTTACCTTTGCTTTTTGTTATTCTATAGATCCTCTTTTTTTCTTTTCTCAGTTGCTTCTTAAATTTAGACTTTCAACTGAGAAAACATTGTCTCTGTCCTTTCTGATTACGCCTTCATATTCTATTTTACTCTTTTTCTCCTGGGTCCTCCAGTTTCCCAAAACTAGGATTATTACCCTTTAGTCTCCAGCCTTGACTACTATATTTGACCTCACTCATCACTTAGCCTATCCCGTACATATCTTAACCCCTCAGCCCCTGCAGAAAGGTAAAACCACCCTACTAAGGAGAAAATCACTGTATATAAGTGTATGTTTATGTTTGATTTTGTTATATACCTTTAAAGTTCACTCCTGTGGTCAGAGATAACAGGTTAAAGGTTTTTCAGTAGTTAAGCTGTACCTTAAACTATTGTTATTACTAACTGTACTATTTCAGCCAGGATGTCTTACATGTTATAAAGTTTTTCTCCCCTGTATGACAACACTGTGACTGTATGAGGTCATAATCACCACCACAACACAGTAACAAAGGATTAGGACCTGAGCCAAATAGTAATTTTGCATCCTTTACAAATTGGGAAGGTAAGGTCTTGGTATAGCTATAAGGAACCATGTACATCTAGAAGACATCCCTGAAGAACTGACATCTAGCATACATCTAACCTCAGTACTAGTGATAAAGCTATATATTATAAGAAATTGGTAAGTATCAACATGGAAAGCAAAATAAAATAAAAAAGAGAAAATAAAAATAAGATGCAGAAGTGCAATGCAAACCTAGACCCCCAGCCCACAAAGGGCAAGCCTCGAATTAAGGAAATGGATGAAATTGGAAGTCAAACACTGGAAATTTCTGAAAGGATAGAAACAGAGGTGAAAAAACAAGTGAAAAAGACTAAAGAAAATAATCTCTCAGGTACAGAAAGAAATGATGCTTAAAATCAAGGATATGACAGAAGACATAAAGTATAGATGAGTTTAGAAAAATGATAGAAACAGAAAATGACCAATCTAGGAAAGAAATGGAATCCATGAAATAGATCTAAACAGAAATCCGAAAGATTAAAACCTCCATTGACAGTATATGCATCAGATTGAATGAAAGAGAGGGTAGAATTTCAGATCTTGAGACAGAATGACAGGTAGTGACCATGAAGAGAAAGGTACATTAAAAATAGCAAGAAGCCATGAAAAATCAATCTAACAGCTACAAGATGAAGCAAAGAGGAGGAACATAAGATTGACTGGTGTCAATGAGAAAGTGGAGACAACACAAATGCTATAAAAATTCTTCACAGAAACAATGGCTGAAAGCTTCCCAAGCATGGATAGAGATTTTGATATACTAACAAATGAAGCACACAGAACTTCAAACAGCCATGACCAAAATAAAATTACAGCAACACATATAATAATCAAGATCCTAGAAATTTAGCAAAGAACACAATATTAAAAGCTGACAGAGAAAAGAAACAAATCACCTACAGAGGAAAACCCATCGGAATCATGGTAGGCCTCTCAGTACAAATCCTCAACTCAAGAAGAGCTTGGAGTGAAGTATAGCAAGTCTTAAAAGAAAACAACTTCCAACCCAGATTGATGTACTCCCTGCAAAACTATCTTTCAAAATCAAGAGGGAAATAAGATATTTCCATGACAAAGAATAACTGAAGAAATTTATGACCACCAAACCCAACCCTACAAAGAGTACTGAAAGTTATACTAAAGAGAGAATTCCAAGAAGAACAGAAAGAAACCACCAAGAAGGAAAGCAATTAAATGGAGAGAAAAGGCAGGGAATCAACAGCAGGAAAATAACATGACAAAATAAGCCAATACATATCAGTTATAGCCATCAAAGTAAACGGCCTCCATTCACCAATCAGAAGAAACAGACTGGCAGAGTGGATCAAGACACAAAACTAACAATATGCTGTGTATAAGAAACACATTTAATAGAAATTTATAGACTGAAAATCAAAGGAATATTCCATGCAACAGGAACCAAGCAAAAAGCCGGGGTAGCTATTTTGTTTGCAGAAAACGTGAACTTCAAACAAAGAATGATCCAAAGAGATAAAGAATGTCATTATATAGTTGTTAGGGGAAAACTACAGGAGGAAGATATAACAATTATAAATACATATGCACCAAATATGGTAGCACCCAACTATATAAGACAAATATTAGAAGACATGAAAAATCAAATAAGTAATTAAACAATTGTAATGGGAGATCTCAGTACTCTATTGTCACAAAGAGATAAATCAACCAGCAAAATGTCAGCAAAGAAATATCAGGATTGAACCAAACCTGTGAATAAATGGACCTAGTAGATGTTTATAGAGTGTTCGACCCAACATCTTCAGAATACACATTCTTTTCAGCCACACATAGAATGTTCTCTAAAATAGAACGTATACTAGCCCATAGAACTTAAGCATTACTTTGCTTAAGTAAATACAAAGGAATTGAAATTATCCCATACATATTATTTGACCACAGTGCAATAAAATTAGAAAAATCTTTTGTCTTTTTGAGGGAGGGTCTTGTTATACAGTTCAAGCTGGCCATGAGCTCATTTTGTAGTCCAGGCTGGTCTCAAACTCACAATGATCCTCCTGCCTCAGCATCTCAAGTGCTGGGATTATAGGCATGTACTGATACACTTGGCTTTAAAATCAGAAATAAATGGCCAAAGAAACAGCAAAACCCCCATAAACACATGGAAATTAAATAATACCTTCCTAAACAAACAATGGGTTACAGATGAAATAAAAGAAGGAATTATACAATATCTACAACTAAACAAGAATGCAGATACAACAAACCAGAACATATGAGATGCAGTGAAAGCAATCCTAAGAGGGAAATTTATAGTGGTGAATTCTCACATTTAGAAAACAGAATGAGCACAATAAATAGCATAATGTTGCACCACAAGCTCCTAGAAAACACAGCCAGACAAACCCAAAGCCCATACAAGGGAGGAAATTATAAAGACCTAAGCAGAAATTAACATAATAGAGACCAACAAAACAATACAAAGAATTAATGAATTGAAGAGTTGATTCTTTGCAAGAATAGATAAAATTGATAAAACATTAGCCAACCTTATCAAAAAAGGAAAGAAAAGACTCATGCAATGAGAAATAAAAAGGATAAAATCACTACAGAGGCTAAAATTCCAAATATCATCAATATCTACTTCAAAAATCTTTACTCTCACAGGGTGGAAAACACAGGACAAATGGACAGATTCCTAGATATGTATGAGTCACCAAAGCTGAATCAAGCAGGTGTAAAAATTCTGAATAAACCTGTATCAGTACATGAAATTGAAAATGTAATTAAAACCTTACCAATAAAGAAAAACCCAGATCCTAATGGATTCATTGATGAATTCTACAAGAAATCTAGAGAAGATTTAGTGCCAATACTCCTCAAACTCTTTACTATAGTCTCATGTGCAGCTGAAAAGAATCTGTATTGTAATGTTTGGTGGAAAACTTTGTAAACATCTACTAAGTTCATTTGTCACAACTTTGGTTCAGTTCTGATATTTCTTTGCAATTTTTTGTCTAGTTGGTCTACTTTTTGTGACAATGGGATATTAGGATCCCCCATTACAATTGTGTTATTATTTATTTGATTTTTCATGTCTACTAATATTTGTCTTACATAATTTGGTGCGCCCATATTTGGTATTTTGATTGGAGATTGACCAGCATTCTCCTCTTTTTTGGTTTGGTGTTTCTCTGGTTTAGGTATCAGGGTAAGACTTGCCTCCAAGAATGAGTTAGAGAGAATTGCTTCCCTTTCAATTACAGTGATTATTTAGCTTCTTCCTTTCCTATCCTTATTCCTTCTCTCTCTCATCCAATTACTTTCTCTAGTGTTTCCAGAACTACCCTCAATAGGAGTGGTGATAGTCAACCTCCTTGTCTTGTTCCTGATTTTGCATGAAAGCTTTCAGTTTTTGTCCATTTAGTCTGACTTGGAGGTTGGTTTGTCATAGATATCTTTTAACAGACTGAGATAAAGAGAAAGATCCAAACAAAAAGAGAACTATAGGCCAATCCAATGAACATAGATCCAAAAATCTCAGTGAGACACCAGCAAACAGAATGCAGCATCATTCTTGGTTTGAAGTTCACATCATCTTCAAACGTAATAGTTACCTCTGCTTTTGTTATTTTTCTGCTGTTGGCTCCCTCGTTTTCCCATCTGTTTAATTGCATGCCCTGCCTGGTGGTTTCTTTTGATGTTCTTGGGATTGTCAGTTTTAATCTCTGTCTGCAGTATCTTTCAGTACACTTTTTAAAGTTGGTTTGGCGGTAATTAATTTCTTCAGGTGTTCTTTGCCATAGAAGTATCTTATTTCTTCATTAATTTTTTTGGTTTTTTTTTTGAGAAAATGTCACAGTATGCAGTTCAGGCTGGGCTTGAACTTCTCCATTAATTTTGAAAGATAGTTTTGCAGGGTACATCAGTCTGGGTTGGAAGTTGTTTTCTTTTAGGACTTGCTATACTTCACTCCAAGCTCTTCTTGAGTTGAGGATTTGTGTTGAGAAGTCTGCCATGATTCTGATGGGCTTTCCTTTATAGGTGATTTGTTTCTTTTCTTGTGCTGAATTCCTGGGATCTTGATTGTTATATGTCAAGGTTTAGATTTATTTTCACCATGGCTAATTGGAGCTTCATCAGACTTCCTTATCTATATATCAGATTCCATTTTCATGTTTGGGGAATTTTCTGGTATTACCTCTGCAAATAGCCTTTTAATGTCATTTTATGCACTATGGTCAGAGAGTATGCATGGGATAATAATTTCAATTCTTTTGCATTTACTTAAGCATTTTGTATGGGATCTCATCTTTTTTTTTTCTTTCTTTAAACAAACAAACAACAACAACAACAACAAAAAACCCTTGTGTTGAGGGCTGACTTTCAATAGATCGCAGTGAGGGAGCTGCTCTGCTACGTACGAAACCCCGACCCAGAAGCAGGTCGTCTACGAATGGTTTAGCGCCAGGTTCCCCACGAACATGCGTTCCGCGACGGGCGAGAGGGCGGCCCCCTTTCCGGCCGCATCCCGTTTCCCGGGACGAGGGGCTCTCCGCACCGGACCCCGGTCCCGGCGCGCGGCGGGGACGAGCGGGGACCGGCTATCCGAGGCCAACCGAGGCTCCTTCGGCGCTGCCGTATCGTTCTGCCTGGGCGGGATTCTGACTTAGAGGCATTCAGTCATAATCCCACAGATGGTAGCTTCGCCCCATTGGCTCCTCAGCCAAGCACATACACCAAATGTCTGAACCTGCGGTTCCTCTCGTACTGAGCAGGATTACCATGGCAACAACACATCATCAGTAGGGTAAAACTAACCTGTCTCACGACGGTCTAAGCCCAGCTCACGTTCCCTATTAGTGGGTGAACAATCCAACGCTTGGTGAATTCTGCTTCACAATGATAGGAAGAGCCTACATCGAAGGATCAAAAAGCGACGTCGCTATGAACGCTTGGCTGCCACAAGCCATTTATCCCTGTGGTAACTTTTCTGACACCTCCTGCTTAAAACCCAAAAGGTCAGAAGGATCGTGAGGCCCCGCTTTCACGGTCTGTATTCGTACTGAAAATCAAGATCAAGCGAGCTTTTGCCCTTCTGCTCCACGGGGATCTCATCTTATTAAAAAGCTTTTGCACATCCAAGAAAATTGCCAATGGAATTAAAAGACAACCCACAGAGGGGAAAACATTTTAGCTAATTGTCCCTAAGACAAAGGACTTCTATCTAGAACACATAAAGAACTGAAAAAAAATCAGACCCCTAAATTCAAAGACCCAATAACAAAATGGGGACCTGAGATCAATACACACTTCTCAGATGAAGCAAGACAAAGGACAAAGAAATGGATGAAAAAATGTTGTAAAACATCGGTCATTTGAGAGATGTCACTTGAAACAACACTGAGATTCCATTTCACTGAAGAAAGAAGGACTATCATCAAGAAATCAATGAATAAAAATGCTGGAGGGACTGTGGTAAAAAAGGAACCCTTCTTCACTGTTGGAGGTATTATAGACTGGAGCAATAACTGTGGAA
The DNA here is from genome assembly GCA_004027595.1 of Dinomys branickii. Lineage (NCBI taxonomy): Eukaryota > Metazoa > Chordata > Mammalia > Rodentia > Dinomyidae > Dinomys > Dinomys branickii. Next base: position 11,524 of record PVLD010006354.1, read on the forward strand.
ATCAGTCTGGAGATTCATTAAAAAGCTAGGATTAGAGGTCTCATTTGACCCAGCTGTTCCTCCTCTTAGTATTTTCTTAGAAGAATTAAAACATCATATCACAATGATACATGTGTACCCATGTTTATAGCAGCACAATTTGTAATAGTTAAATCTTGGAAACAATCAAAGTGCCCATCAGTGGAGGAATGGATTAAAATGATGTGGAATTTTTTACAGAATGGAGTACTACTTAGCCATAAATAAGGATAAACTTGAGACTTTTATAGGTAAATGGATGCAACTTGAGACCACAATGATAACTGAAAGAAATTAGAGTCACATGTGTAAATATCACATTGTCTTCATGGGGTTAGAAGCTGAAAGAGTAAATAACATCCAAAATGTACAATAGATACTGTGAACTTTGAAGAAACTGTTCAAAAGGAAAGATAAAGTAGGATGGAGGAAAGGAGAAAATAAGGAAGGGAAAAAAGAAAAAAAATATGTGTATATAGGTATATGTATCCAAGATAGTTCATATAATTACACTACTAATTTTTGTCAGTTCATTATAAAGAAAGGTTTATGCTTATGTTGTTTTATCACTTTTTCATGCCAGTAAATTGTAGTGTGAACAAGTCTGTTGAAGATAACATTATATGCACTGCATTAACCAGTGTTACTCTCCCATTGTTGTTTTGAAATTTTATAAAATTGTTATTATTTTTCTTCTTAAAAAGTATCATAAGCATTATACCACAGCAATATATGCACACCCATGTCTGTAGCAGCACAGTTTGTAATAGTTAAATCTTGGAAATGAACCAAATGCCCACCAAATGATGAATGGATAAGATTTTTTTATACAGTGGAGTATTACTCTGCCATAAAGAGGGGTAAGCTTCAGACACTTCTAAGTAAATGGCCATATTTTTAGTGAAATAAGTTGGACATACATGTGCATATACCATATAGTTTTCCTTGTGTGAGAACCTATAAGTGCAAGTAAGGACCAGAATATGTAATAGGTATTGTGATATAGGAAGAAAATGTCAAAGTGGGAAAGGGAACTAGGAAGGGGGGGGCGGGGGAAGGAAGGAAGGGAAAACAAAAAAATGATGAGAAAAGAAGGAAGAAATGGAAGCAAAACTTTTGTAAATAGAGAGGAGCAGATGCATTGAAGAGAGATTAGAAGAATGAGGAAGAAAAGAAGAATGAAGTTATATCATGTACATGTACAGATTCCCTATCGTGAATGTAATTAACATGTATACCTATAATGTACCAACAAATTTAATTTTAGAAAAGAAAAAAATCAGTCGCATTCTGTATGTCAGTATTGAGAAAAATCAGGAAAACAATGCTATTCATGATAACTTCCAAAATAAAATAAATAAATATGTATGAATGAGTCTAGCCAAAAAAGTGAAAGACCTCTTTAATGAAAACTATAGTATTTTGAAAAAAAGAACTTAAAGAAGATATTACAAAATAGAAAGATAGTTCCTGTTCCAGGATAGGTAGAAATGATATTGTCAAAATGGCCATATTACCAAAAGTGATATAAGAATTTAATAAAATTCAAATAAAAATGTCAATAACATTTCCAAGAAAACTAGAAATAGTAGTCCTAAACTTTATGTGGAATCAGAAGATATCCAAAATAGACATGTAGACCAATTGAATATAGTAGACTAGACTAGAAGACACATAAACAATCCTATACATATTTAGCCATTTGATTTTTGACAAAAGGGTTACAAATAAAGACTGGAGAAAAGATAGTCTCTTGGATAACAAAGGGTGGTGGAAAAATTGATTATCTACATGCAGAAGAATGAATCTAGAATCAAGGTTAAATTGAAATTATTCATTCATTTTTTTGGTACTGGTAATTAAACTCAAGATCTCATGCTTGCCAGGCAGGTGCTGCACTGCTGAGCTACATCGCTTGCCTAGAAAAATAAATCTATATCTCTATGTCTCACTCTGTACTCAAATCAAATCAAAATGGGTTAGAGAGCTTGACAGAGGAACAGAAACACTGAACCTGATGGAAGATAACATAGGTGAAGTTCTTGAAGACATACACATTAGCAAGAATTTTTTGAACAGAAATCTCATTGCACAAAAAATAATATCATAAATCAACACATGAGGTTATATAAAATTAAAAAAAGTTCTGCACAGGGAAGGAAGCAGTCAATAGAATGAAGAGATGACCTATAGGATGGGAAAATTTTTGTCACTTACTTGATACACAAAAGACTAATATCTAGAATATTGAAGAGCTCAAAAAATACCCTCCCAATAAATGACCCAATTAAAATAGGCAATGTAAATGGAGAGACATTCCTCAAAGGAAGTCCAAGTGGCAATAATTTTATGAAAAAATGTTCAGCAATTTTAGCCAGTAGAGAAATGTAAATAAAAACAGCATGGAGATTCCACATCTTTCCAGTAAGAATGGCTATTATCCAGGACTGAAAAAGCCACAAATGCTGGCAAAGATGTCGTGTAAAAGGAGCATTGTTGGTGAGAATGTAAACTAGTATGGTACAGCCGTTTGGAAATCAGTATGGAGAGTCCTCCAAAAACTAAAAACAAATTCCATTTGGTTTTCCAGCTACATCTCTCTTGATTGTCTTCCTGAAAGACTTAAGGTCCATGTTTATGTTAGTGTAGTTTACAATAGCTATATTATGCAAGTGGGCTATCTGTCCATTGACAGATGACTGGATGAAGAAAATGTGGTATATATATATATACACATAGAGTACTAACCAGCCATAAAAAAGGACAAATTTGAGTTATTTATAGAAAAATAGATGGTTCTTGAGACCACAATGATTAGTGAAATAAATCACATACAGATGGTTAGATATTGGATTTTTTAACACGAGAAACTCAAAATACAAATAACTTAGAGCAAAATAAAAATAGATAATAAGAAATAGGGAAGTGGCTGTGGGAGCTCGTGGCCTCTAAAGTATGTAGTTCAGCCTTTTCCTCCAGCGGTAGTTTGTAAGCACAGCTGTGCTCGGGGTGCCTGAGTCACTGAGTGAACCATGAATTAGTGACCTGGACAGCCTAATAGAGTTTGTCTATTGTGCCAAGATTATGGAGGGATGCTAGATGGGAACTGTTCACTTGATAAGAGCTAAAAGGTTCCCAGCAGCAGCAGAGGCAATAAAACTCATGGCCCATCATCTAGAAAGTATCCTGGCCATGAAAAAGAGGACCTGATAAGTTGTTCAACTTACGGCACTCAAGTTCCATGTGAAATACGAGTGATGACGAACCCTTCCTACGCCCTGCTCCTGGCTGTGGCCAGCATTTGGCCCAGGAGGATCATTTGGCTGTCCATAAGCACAAACATGAGATGACACAGAAGTTTAGTCCAGCACATGATGACGATGTCACTGGGCTGACCAAACTCCAACACCAACAAGATTCTTGAAAAATTGTGAAGTGGGTTGGTTTAATGAGTGGACAAGTCTGTTTGAAGATGAATTCAAGAAGACTTCAGAAGCTGATATTAAAAAAAATGCCTCTGGACCTGTCCCCTCTTGCAACACCCATCGTAAGAAGGAAAACTGAGGAAACTTCTGTTGTAGAAACCACTCAGCAGGGTAGCCCTCTACCTCAGGCAGTCTACTGCCAGCGATGAAAACCTGTGTCCCAGGCCCATTTCCTCTTCTGTTACATCTTCCCAATGGACAGATCATGCCTGTTGCAATTCCTGCACCCACTACAAGTTCCAATGCGCATGTCCCAGCTGTGGTGCCGCTCCTTCGACCAGTCACCATGGTGCCAGGAATCCCAGGTCCTGGAATCCCAGGTCCTTCTTCCCTTCAACCAGTACAGTCAGAAGCAAACATGAGATTAAAAGCTGCTTTAACAAAGAGACACAAAGCTTTTTGTTAATGCTTTCCTCTTCTTCTTCTTCTTTTTTTTTTTGTTGATGTGTTTCTTTCTCTTTCACACTTTAAAAAAATTATATAAAAAAACAAAAAAGGAAGGAAGGGATAATTATCTATGTATGTGTGTAAGTATGTATGTATATGTAGCATACCTAACATAATTGTACTGCTGACTTAGGTCACTTTATTGTAAGGAATAGTTGATGATTATTTGTTTGATCAATTTTGCATGTCTAAAACTGTTTTCCTGAGTATACACTTCGAAGTTATCAATAGGTAAAGCAACAACCATTGTTGATTCCCTGTCACCTTGTCTGTAACTCAGTTTTGATTGTACTATTCTTATGCTACTTTGTGTCTGTTTGTTAATATGTTTTTGTTCTTTTACTTTTAAAATAAAAGTGGAAAAAAAACTGCTTTAATCTCATTTAATCCAGCAACATCATTCAGTTACCAATGGTGATACTGTCAAAGGTCATGGTAGTGGAGTGGTTAGGACTAAGTCGTAGAATCTCGCCCATGGTCATTACAACAGCCAGCCACATTCTCTATAGAAACTCTGGCTTGTCCAACTCACACAACTCCACAAACCCAAAATGCAAGGTGTCGTCGAAGAAGAGCAGCTAATGACGATACTGATGAGAAAAGGTAAAAGTTTCTAGAGTGAAATAGAGCCACAGATTCAAGGTGCTGAGAAAAAGGAAAGTCTGGCTTCAGTCCTTAGGCAGAAGACTTGAGTTTATTAAATGGTCAGTTGCAGAATGAAGTCACCTTGCTGCGAAATGAAATGGCACAACTGAAACAGCTTCTTTTGGCTCATAAAGATGGCTCTGTAACCGCATGCGGAAGAAATCTGGCTCTCACCCTGCTGAGAAAGACAATAGTTCAGAAGACCTTTCAGTGCCAGGTAGTGCACATACAGAAGCTACACCACGTAGTTCTGTCCGCACACCCGGGGCAGTCAGTTCAACCTCAGAGACAGAAGCTGTGGCCGCTGCAGGCCCCACCCAGGTGGCAGACTGGAGCACAGAGGCGGTGCTTTCACAGATGATGGTGGCTCCTTCCTCCCAGCCGCAGCCCTCAGGAAGTTGATTTAAACCCCGCAGTACAACGGTTTTAGATACTCATTAGGGACTTCAGAGGGAAATCAAGGAAAGACCAGTTTCCATTTATGTGAACCCTGTGGTTGTAATTTTTTTTTTTTTTTTACCTAAAGTAAAATTTGGCTCTAAAGTGGATGTAGCAGCACTTGATGCTCAGACTGAACAACAGGTTTTAAGTCTCTGGAAAAAGGTAGACTTTGCTTTTTTATAAATATTGTTCGATTTATTCATTTTTCTGTGCTATTGTGCATATTGTGTTGTAATTCGCTATGGTTTATTTCAGTTTTACTTTGGTGGTGTTTTAGTAAATGGGGGTGTTAAGAATCTCCTCCCACTTCCATGTTTTGGCCTAGTCCTTATCCCTCCAATGTGATGGTAGTCTAATCATTTGTACAAAAACTTTTCATAGAGAGTATTGAATTTGTAATGCAAACAAACTCGTAAAGCACTAGGCAAGAGAAAGATAGAAATTTGCTTTTAATACTTTTGCCTTTTATCTTGCATGTTATGCAAAAGGAAGAATATTAGTAACACCCTTTTTAGTGAAAGTGTGGTGAAAGACAGTGTCTTATGTGCATTCTTAAACTAAATCAAACTCATTAATAATACTGCATTTTCTTTTAAGATTTTAAATACACAAAAATTTTGAAAAATTCAGCATTTCAACAATGACTGTTTTTTAAGTCTTAAATTCAGTATTTCAAATCTATTTCAAACTGTTTCAAATTGTTAAACAATAAAAATTAAAAAGTAGTGGATGTGCATAAGAAAACTTTGTGAAATAGTTGAGTTCTACCCAGTAGCAGCTTCTGGCATTCAAGCAGAATTCCATTATGTAAATATATGCCATGCATTTATAAGACATCTGTTCTGCATCCATACTACAGCATTTGCTAAAGTGTCACTGCCATCTCCTAGTGAGACTGACACTTTAAAGCCTGTATGGAAAATCCTTAATAATTCAAGGAAGTATCCCACCTGCCTAAATTCCAAACTGGGAAACATGCAGATTATACAAATGATATTTTGGGGTTTTTAAGTAAGAAGATAGTAGGAATTTTATTGTTGGCTTATTAAAAATGAGAGCATTTTTAGCTGATCTACTAAAATTCTTCATTTTTAACTGATTTCATAAATTTAAAGTAATCAATTTCTTTTGTTTTTTAAGTAATCAATTTCTAATCATGACTTCACCATAGTTGCACTGAGTTGATCTCAAAGGCACCAAATTTGAATTCTTCAAGAGGGCTTATTTTTCATTGTAGTTTGGATGAGTTAGGAAAAGTCTCAATTTTTGACTTTCCTAAGTCCTTCACTGCATTTTTTCTTTCCTCTTATTTATGCAAGTTAAAGGTTTTGGTAACAGAATTCTTGCAACTGTAAAATAAGACTACATAGACATAAGAAGTCATGTAAATGGTTAATGAGCTTACTAAGATTGCCAAAACTTTCACTGTAGATCAACCTGTACTCAACAAGTAAAAATCATTATTAGCTGTATAAACATAGATTCCATTTTGACATTTAGGGTGTCACACTATTGCACCTAGCATTGGAGTCCTTATATCTGCAACATTGCACAAACTGTACTGTTTTCTTTTATGTAAAGTTTGCATGAGTAAACCATCAGAGAATAAATTCTGTCTTTAAATTAAAAAAAGAAATAGGAAAGTGGATCTTTTAGTAGTGGGAAGGGAATCTGGGGAAGGGAGAGGGGTCATATTGGTGGGGAGGGCAGTAAAAATAATTAAGATACTATATATTTATGTCCCAAGTCCCCCAAACTAATATTAGTCTATATTGCAAACATATACTAGTAAAACAAATACAATAAATGTAAATTCATACATGGTATCCCTAAAGTTAGTGAGTCGAGAAATATTCTAATAAAGGCTTATGTACCTCCTATCAAAGCCTGAATTATAGTAGTCACCTAATTTTTTAATTGCAGTTCTTTGATGCAGAACAGAGAGAAGGACAGAAGTTCTTTTTCTCCATTCTAGGCCTATGTTTTGGAATATATAGTTTGTTCAGTACTATCTTTGAAATATTTCTTTTCCAGAATTCTCTTAGTCAAAGAACTTTTAATTTATATCATTCAATGAAAGTTGACTCTTGAAATCCAGGGACATCACCATTTTTAGAGAATATTTATATATTTGCTACTTGTCTTCCATCAGAGACAATTGGGCTAATACTCAATTCTTGCTCTTGAACAGCGCTTTATCTGGTATGTATCCTGGCACATACCATAGCAACATACACAAACATGCTGATTTTTCCATTGATCTTTTTGGACTTATGAATTATATTATAACCTTCTAACCAGAACGCTGCAGTATGTTGGCAGTGCTGAACTGGCTGGCTGAGTACTGAGCTGTATTATCCATGTGATGGGGTGTTAGTTAGTACTCCCAGAACCTTGTCTGGGAGACTGAGGCAATGGGGAGCATGGTCTCATTTCAAGGAATTGGGGCAAGTGGAGGACAGTGGGCCTGAGTCTAGATTTGCAATTCTGAGGTGACCCTCACAGTGTTGAGTGGGATACCGGGGACTCAGTCAACTTGGCCAGTCACTCAACCTCAGCTGCAGTGATGAGGGATCTAGAAAAGACCACCCTACGCAATGAACCACACAGTCCTTCCCTAACGATCTAATTTGTCAGGTCTCAGAAAGAAGTGAAATTATCTCAGTCTCTATGAAGAACAAATGAAAAGTATTACCTCATCCTCTGCTTTCTCATCCTTTTGGGGATAATCAATCAATAGCTGGTGTGTATCCTTCCACATCCCATGTGAGCATGCATATACATGTGTAACTCTTACTGTTGATCTCTCTGGGCTTGCTTCCACAAAGATGAGTTATACATTGAACATTACGTGAAACATTTACTCAGTTAGGCCTCGTGGACCTCTCTCTGGGCAACGTGCATATGGAGCTTTCTCATTTTCTCTAATAGTTACTAACATTTCATTGGATAGACTGACTGGATTTTATTCAATAATTTCCTATTTAATACTCATCGGTCTTCCACTTTTCCCTCCAGGTTTTTTAATGCTGAAAGTATTCTTGTACATATTGGTGCCATTACTTTTCATAACATCAGATTCCCCGAAGTGGGATTTCTTGGCAAAAGAAATACTTGAAAACACTTTCAGTTACTTTCCAAAAATATTGTTGCATTTCACACTCTTGTCCACAGTGTAAGAATGTCTGTCCCGCCAATTCTTCCAGCTCTGGGTGATAGCACTCTTTTTCATTTTTGCTAACCCGATGTGTGAATGATGTTTTCTCATTGCATGTTTTACTTTTTCTCATTTTTAGGCTTTTAGAAGAACTATACTGGATCTGGAGAAAAGAATCTCCTGGGTTCTAGTTTACAAGCACAGCCTATGGAAACTGACGGACTTGTTTTAAATTCTGACTCTGCCAATTCTTAGCTTTGTGGTCTTGAGAACATCAGTTAACTTTTCTGTTTCTTAGTTGTGCCATCTATTAAACTGTTGCAACTCTTACATAAAATAACATATGTAAAAACTTATAACATTCCCTTAGCTATCTTTAATAGCTAAGAGAACTCAACACAGGATAGCTATTATTATAACTATTAAATAACGATAGAGAGACCTAGATCTGCAAATTCATTACAGCATTTATAAGGCTCTTGATCACCAAGAGATCTCCTCAGTTTACCAAGTTTAACTGAATTACAAATGCATGTACAATTTATCTATTTGATCAAATCTTTTAGAGCTAGTGTTGTGGTTACTTTTCATTGCTGGGATATAATAGGTGACACAAACTAAATAAGGGAAGTTTTGTTTCAGCTCATGGTTTGCAAAGGCTTCATTTCCCAGTTGACTGGCTCCGGGCCAGCAGCCTAGCAGAAGGGCATGGCAGAGAAGAATTGCTCATGGCATGACAGGCAGGAAGCAGAGAGAGGGATCAAGGGATGAAGGAGGCAGATAGACCCAGGCCATGCCCCCAGAGACCCACCTTTTCCAGCCAGGCTTCACCACTGAACATTAAGCTTAACTATAAAATCCTCTGTGGATAATCTACTGGTAAGTATCACGATCCTAACATCCAATCACCCCTCCAAATCCCCACCTATGAGCACAAGAGGCCTTAGGGGGACATTTATATATAAACCATAACAGTTCATTATTCATGAATTTATTAATTCAATCAGTAACTCTTTTTGAAGATATTTTTCTAGGTAACTGCCATGCTACAACCACTGTACTAAGTAGTAGGGATTTGCCATTCAGCATGGTGTAAGCTAAACTGTGGTACAAAAACAATTCTAAAATATTGTGGAATAAAATGACAGAGGTTTGTTTCCTGCTTTCACTGTGAGCCATCCAGGGACAAGAAAACAAGGCCCTGGGTGGAATAAAAACCTCTGTTGCCTTTTGTGTTATGATGGTAGGTTCCCTCTTTAACCTTGTGCTTTTTCTACAGATCTATTGTGACACCTTAACAAAATCACAGAAATGTAAGTTTGGACAAAATGACAGAATTGCTACCAGGAAAAAAACTTAAATAAACCCTCTAGCTTCATATGCTCTCAGTAGAAGATGACTAATTTTGGAGGTCACACACAGGGTCATATAGCATTATTTTCTTACTAATTTTGTTGTAGAAAATCTCTATGATGTGTAGGTTGTGGTAACCTTTGCCTAGATTGCTTCTCAGGGAGCGGAGGCCAATTTTGCTGAGAACATCTACTCTTTACTTGGGCCTGCAGGTGTCTGATGGGTGGCTGGGGTGGGAGAAATGGGCACGGCACATTTTATCTCCGTATTTCCTCTGTCCCCTTTGCTGTCTTAACGTTTGTGTCAGATGCTTCTCTGCTCTGTGGGTAGACTTGTTGATTGCCTGTTGGAACTGATAAGTCACAAAGCAGCCAGCCTCACCCCCCTCGTGAGAAACCTTTAACTCTCAGTATTTCTCTCCTTCACTTACCTGTTCACTTCAGTTCCCCTCGGCCACAAAAGCTATCCCCGCCCTCATTTGCTCTGGCATCTCACCTGCTCAGGTCATTCTGACCTGGGCAACTCCTGCCCTTGGGCTATTCTGGCCAGGACGCCCCTCCCTGCTGCTCGGGCTATTCTGGCCTGGATGCCCTCCCCACGGCTCGGGGCTCGGCCTGTTCTGGCCCAGGGACATCTCCTTACTCCACCCCACCCCTGCCAGAAAAAAGAGCGTAAAGGCCCACGCTTTCCTCAGCTCGGGGCTACCTTGGTCCGCTAGGTAGCGTGCTACTTTGTCCCTCCCCCAATAAAGACTTCTCTCGTGTCAGAAGGTCTGGTCTGGTTCAGTGTGGGGTCTCGGTTTCCATCAGGAACTGGTATGTATTTTCATTTTATTTCTCTTTCTCTTTTTGACTACCCCCAGCCTTGTGCTGCTTCAGTAGCCCAAGCACATAAAACTCTTCAATGTTATCATAAAGACCAGGCCCACAAGGCTGGAACACTTTTCACAGGATAGTGGTACCAGTTCATTTTCGTGCAGAGAAAATTCAACAGTGTCTGGGACCCAATGATCATGATCAGCCAGTGGCCAAGCATGACACACAGGAAGACATCTTTTGGAACTGCTTCTGCTGCCACAGAAAGTCAGAAAGGACATAGCAGTTTGTTGTGGTTGAAAGATCAAGACCAAGATCAGGACTGGAGTTTTTGGAGTAAAGACTGGAGCCACACGGTGCAGGTTGAGGAGTTTGTCTTTGATCCCACAGCTCTTGGGTGATATATGTCCAGGGCACATAAGTTCTAGAAGATCCCTGAGAGCCCTTGCAAAGGAGTTTAGTGATTTTTCCTTAATCAATCCATCTCAGATAATTTAAAAAAGATCTAGTGTATTGCTGACATTCAAGATATTGCTTAATAATGATTGTTTAAATAGGATAGAGAAGAAATTTTCTATTGTCTCTCCAAACTTTGATTTTTTTTTAAATGCCTCTGGAGAGTTACTGCATCCTTTTCTAATTAAGTAAATATAATATGAGGCAGCTGCTGTCAGGAGCAGTCAAATTGCTTTTACTAAGTGGCTGCGATAGTCCCCCTTTTTGTCTGCCAGACAGAAATTTAATAGCATTGAGTACACTCAAACCAAAGAAAAAGTCAATAAAAACTTCCTATAGCTGCTAACTTTGGACAACTAACATACAACAACTCTGTGCCAGTTTGTTTAGTCAGAGGTTCTGAGGACTTACATCAGGAAAAATATTGTTAACGTTCTTTATTTTTTTTTAAATAAAAGTACAAAAACATACGAACAAATACACCAATTAGCATAAAAAATGGTACAGTCACAACTAATCTACAGACAAGGTGACATGGTCTCAACAGTGTTAACGTTCTTATAAAGGGAAAATTGTATGGTGCAAATCTAAATGTGCCAGTGTCTTATTCAGAAGCAAATAATTTGCTAAACATGTACAGTATAGTGAAGGTGCTTATAAAAACCAGTTAGTTGCTGGAGACTGAGAGAAAGAGAAGAGGGTATACATGCTGGTTGTGTTCCAGAAACTGTGTTGTCTGATGATGGAGACCACTATGAAGCAGCCATGAGCAGGACTTAAATTAACCAATTGACTTTTTATGTTTACTTGTGAATCTGTTCAAACCCTAGGCCACTTGTCTGGAAGTGAGAGATGGACACATAGTAAGTGAACCTCTGTGAGTCACTAATCCCTGCTAAAACCTGTAATGGTGGATAAAGCTGGAAAGCCTCAAAGGATAAGACAAGATGACAGCCAAGGACACCTGGATCCAACTTCAACTAGGTAAAGACTACCTTCGGGCATCTCACTCTGGGGTGGATTAACTTAATCCTTATTAAATTAATTTAATACCTTACTTGGAGAAGTCCTTGAGTAATTCCACTGTTCTTGAGTATTCCCCTCCCAAATAAATACAGGTCACCCAGGGGAGGTCTTGGTTTTAGCCTTGAGAGAATCTCCAGTTCTGTGAGAGGGCTTTGATTCTCCTGAAGCCCTGAAATCACTTCATTCTCCTCTTTTTATTTAGCCTTTGAAGTCTGCTTGTTTAGGAGACTGCAGGCCTAATCAGCCCTCAGTACCAAGGGATATATTAACCCGATAGTCTGAAATGATACAGCATCTCTTTCAGCCTTTTTCTCCAAATATAAGAATCTGATGGACCTTCCAAAGCCATACTTTCCAGGGCCTTGCAATGGTAAAGGACAATGCCTGGGTTATCCAAAGAGATTTGAGAGAAAGGCAAGGAGAAGAATCTGTGTTTCAAATGAAGCCACAGAGATATGTTTATATGATTTTACTCCAGTGAGTGAGGAAATGGGTACATCAGAATCATCTTTAAGGAAAGCTGAACATTGGGAAAATCTCTGTTTCTTCTCCCAATTCCTAATACTTTAGTAGAGGTGATATTAAACCTAATGAACACTAAAGCAAGGTTGATGGAGAGAGAGAAGATATAAAAAAATGTGTCTTTAATTCAAATTTTTATTTTAGTGGTGGTGACTGGGTTTTATGTGGCATATGTTTTTTGTTTCTATTTTTTGTATATTATTCTCTTGGTGAAAAGAAGACTGACATTCTTTTTTCTGACCTAATATGTGTTGAGGAGAAAATTTTATTGGCTTGGAATTCTTGTAGCCTGACTCTATATAAAGTCAGAAAGCCTTTTACTTGGGCCTGACTATAAAGCTGAGTAGTTAGGAATTTCACCATTGTTGTTTATGTGATGGGGGTGGGGTAGAGAATGATGACATGTGACTATGTGGAGTTCTTCAATTATTGTGTTGCCATGACACTGCTTTAAGTGCTGATCAGAGAAACTGCATTATTATAATGCAACATCTACAAAGGAACAAAGGAATCTTTAATAAGGCAAAATGCTAATACCTGAGAAATGAAGTCATTGCTTTGTTATATGCTGCTTGCTGTCCACATGGTAAGCATGCGATTGTCCAGGATTTCTAAGCTCGAGTGCCTATTCAGGAACTCCAGACTCCAGCCATAACCCTGCTACCAACTTGACTGAGAGGATCTGTTTTCACACCTGAAAGTGAAAATAGTGAAGACTGCTGAGCTTACTTTAGAATATCATCGTGCGTGTCAAACATATGTGAATGATAAAGTCTTACACTACGGCTTGTATCTATACCCCCTACCCTCAGGCCTCATTTGCTCATAGGTGGGACTTTTGGGAGGTGGCTGGATCATGGGTGTGATACTGGATTAGTCCACTGATTGGTTGAATATAGTTCTGGGTGTGGATGATGGATTTACTGGAGTGAAGACCTACCAGGATGTAGGTGACACAAACAATAGACTTATAGCTTGGATGGAATCAAAAGGCAAAGAAAGAAGTCTTTCTGCCTCAAGCATGCTGTACTATGAAGTGTTTGTCCTCTGCCAGGCCTGTCTGCCATGATGCCCTACCTTGCATCCAGCCGACTATGGACTGAAACCTCTACAAACTGTGAGCTGTAGTAAACCTTTCCTCTTCTAGCTTGTCCCAGCAATGAGAGAGTAACAAAGGCATATTATATTAAGGAATTGCCATGATTATTGCATTATAAGAATGAAAAATAAGCTTTGGGTAAATAGAAGGCTTAGATATACTTGCTGGGTACTATTAAACCAGAAGAGAGGAAGTGTTTAAGGATGAGTGTTTCTTAATTGGAATATAACCTCCCTCTTGTCTGGTAGTCAACTGACTGACCATACTCTGAGAAGACCAGAACTTTATTAGGTAAACACATGGGCCTCTCTTTTCTTGAGATTGGCTTTTTCTGCTTTGTTTTTTTTCTTTGCAAAGTGTGAAGGCCTGGCCTTTTGCCCCTGTTCTGATTCTGTTTTTGGACTCGGCATTTGTATTTGGTGCCTACAGGTTTAACTCTTCATTCTTCCAGCTAAATTCAACTTGGGGCGTCTTCTGGGCAATGCCTCAGCTGTTCTGGTAGACAACTGGGCTAGGGTGGCCACAGCCTCACCCTGAGGGGCATCTAAGTTGTTTGAAAGTCAAGAGCTGTAATCATATTTCTGTGGGATAAACCCATAGTACTACAATTACACATGAACTGGTTCCACAGATCAATGTGACTACAAGCTTTGATTTTCTCCATTTCATTGATTTCCAGTTCTCTTGTGAGCCTACTCAATCTCAGCAGAGCTATGGCATGATGAAGAGCTGGTACACATGGGACTTATTTGGCCATAGGTGGAACTTAAAATGCCAGGCAAATGCAAACAGATTTTCTCTTATAGACCAATACTTTAGAGTTTTAGCTGCTAATTTCACTTTAATATGATATTGGTGTAGATCTACTATTGGCTGCTATTTCATGGTCTCTTATGTTATTGTTCTGTCTTCTTACCTTTTCCTCAAACTTTGCTCCAGTTTAACCTGATTCACTTACATGTACCCAGTGTCTCATCTTTGGCAAGTACTGTGGAGAGGTGGGTGGCTCCTGGTACTGGTGGCGGGTGGCAAAGCATATGCTGTGCTTGGTGGAAGAAGAGGAGGCATCTTGTTCTGTTTTTGCAGTGCTCACATTGTGATCACCAGGGCTTCTAAAGTATGTTTGATGAGTGAGAAAGGGAAAAAAGGAGCATATAAGAGGAAGAGGATAAGAGTCCACCCAGTTCTTGTGCCTGGGAATGTTCAGGGAGTTGGGTAGCTATGGGACAGTGCCCAAGATGATCCATATGAGTTATCATGGATATTTTCCTCAGGGGATGGTATGATGTATTTTCTAACCTACTTATCCTCAGTCATGGATCCAAGAGAAATTAGGGGACTAGATTTTTGAGGAGCAGCAGTGGATTCCAGGAGCAGATACAGTAATAATCACTTTATTAATCAGGGAGCTCTGTGAATGTACAGAATCACACAGTGCAATATGATATGTAATTTGGACCCTTGGCCAGGGCCCTATGACCTTGAGTATGTACTTAGGCTTGATGACCATGGAGGAAGCATTCAGAGTCAGCATATATGTTGTGGAGGGCCATGTGGCTTCCTCCCTTAAGGAGTTACCTCCCTTAAGGAGTTCTTTCTTTCCTTATGTCAAATCAACAAGAAAATGTTTCTAGACCATTGGGCAAAATGTGCACCATGTAAATGGGCATTTCAGGGTGGGTTTTTTTATTTTCAAGAATTATGGGTTTAGGAAAAGGAGACAGTGTTCCATAGTCCAGGGGCACTGTGGGGAGGTCATGCACTGCTTAGAGGTTGGCATGGAGATCATAGTTGGTCTTCAGTCCAGTGCTACCCCACCTGTGGTCCTTTGTTCAGACAATCTAGTTGCTGGAAAGTCCTTTACCTAGAGGTGGAACCATGAACAGAGGAGCATGGATGGGGAAGGCAATGATTCATAAGATACCACGAGTCACTGGTACCTTCTCAGATACTTCTTAAAATAGTATTTTCTTGTAAGTTGTTCCTCAATCCTACAAAAAATGCTGTATCCTTTCCTACCAATGAAGGAACAAGTCTCAGATCAGTAGAACAAGTTTCCACAGCCCCACAGTTTATAAGGAGTGGAACTGGCCTGGAAACCCCAATGTATCTTGGTCTTCTCCATCTGTTGATGAAGACAAACTAGGACCTGAAAGATGGCTTGTGTTCCAAAATACACATGTTCCAGTTCTGTAGCTGGACTAGACGACTGCATTTGGGTGCTGCTGGTTGGTGGGAAGCGTGGAATTGTTGAGCAAAGAAGGAGAAAAACCTTTTAGTAGTAATATTTGATTATATTTGTTTGCTTATGTAAGGAAGGAAAAAACTATTCCTCTACCTTCTTATATTCTGTGGCTGGAATCAGCTTAAACCAACAAAAACTATATTGAACTGACAAAAGATTAACAAAAGATGTAACTCCCTAAGGGAGGAAGCCACATGGCCCCCCACAACATATATGCTGGCTCTGAATGCTTCTTCCATGGTCATCAAAAGAATACAAATTTGATTTTCTATCTATACACATATATATGTGCATAATATATATGTGTACAATATATACAAGTTTATGTGCATGCAAAGGCCATTAAATATATGTGTACATATGTATATGTATGTATTTATTTCACATATCAACAGAGACCTTCATGGAAGAGGAATAAAGACTCCTTCCCAAACTGGATAGGTCTGAGAGCTTATATTACCTTTTTAACAAGAATAATAAATTCTTGTCTTGATAAGACAAAGAAAAAAGAGGTTTGGGCAAGAGGTCACAGATTGTTGGACAGTCAGTAAGAAATGTATAGGGTAAGTTATGGAAGATAGGAGTTGTTTTAGAAGGGTTGTTTGTACATACACATCTCAGTGTTAATCCTTCCCCCTATCTCCAGTGATGAGAAAGATTTCTTTTTCCTGGTACAGAAAGAGCATGTTTCTCATGGAAATTTCTGTTTTACTTTTGGGTAAGAAGAGGGCAATCAAAAGTCCTTCTGTATCTGTTGTTTTTCAACTGCTTTCAGTTCAGAACAGTTAGTATACTAAAGTAGGGGGATCAGAGCATGATCATCTTATTTATATATCCGTCTTTTCCTTCCAGCCCTTTTTAAGTCAGAAAAGATTCTATCTTTAATGCCCAAGGTATTCAGATAATGAGTTAACTTCCCTATGTCTGTGGTACAAACTTTGTATCACCCTGGGGAAACTGAGAATGTAGCTGCTCAGATCATTTCCTTCAGGGCATCTGTGGAATCTTGGCTGAGGAAGCATATGAGGGGCTTAACGTCCAGAGCTTTGTCTTTTCTTTTAATCAGTGACCTCGAGCGCACCATGGGGTGGAGTGTGCATGTTCAGTGAATGTTCAGTGGTGAGTGAATAAGTGAATAAATGAACATGCAGAATCCACTGTATGTAGATCTCTTCTCATTCTTTTCTTCTTAAACCATCTCTGCTCATGCAGCTCCCACTTGTAGAATTTCTTTCCAAAGCTCTTTAGAACTGAAGGTACAAACAGACAATAACCCAAGTAAATAAAAGCCAAGATAACCCAAGGTACATAATTTGTAGCAACAAGCCCAGGAAGCCAACTGTCCATGACTCAGACTTATGGAAATCAGACCATTGTCTCCAGTAACTACTCAAAGGAGCGCAGCAATAGCCCTTGTGGAAAATGTACTCAAACAGTCGAGGGTTGGTTAACAATGACAACTTTCCTAATCTGTCCCCATTCCCTCTTTAGGACCAACTGGAGAAAGTCAAATGTGCACCCCCAACCAATCACAAAGATGGTCAGTTTTTAGTGAGTTAGCCTACAGCTTCCCCATGCCAACAGTTTTCAGTCAGGGCATAGATGAGGCCTTTGTTTTATTCCAGTAATAGTCTTCTCACTCCTTGCTTGCCTTAGTCTCTGTCAAAAGCAAATGATCATGATTAACTCCCTTATTATAGCAAGCTTTGAATAAAACAAATAGAAAACCAAACTAAAAACTTTGTTGCTCTTGAGTAGTCTTCATTTATTTCCACACACTTCCAATAAGACTTCCTGCATGAAGTTTTCCCTGAATCCTAGTCCAAAATGATGTGAACACCTCTTTTGATAATGATATGACGACTGCATTTTATATTGATATTTTTGGTGTGTCTTATCTGCTCAAGATTTTTGAAGGAATGAAGCTCAAATATTTCCTGTAACCTCTTCTCAAAGGCCAAAACTGTCTATATACTTGACTAACCGCTACTCATATATACTTGATGGATTTATTTTATTTCTATAGAAACTAATAGTTTCCCTGGCAGAGTTAGGTTGGATGTTCATTAATACATTGCCTTTTCTTGGGTGTACAAGAAAACTATATTTCAGTCTACACTGAAGTCTGTTGGGAAATCTGGGTTAAATTCTGGTCAATGAGATCATGACCAAAGATGCTACGACACTTCTTATCTAAGACAGTTATGAGAAGTTGACCTTCTCTCCTCTCTCTACCCCCTTCTTGCACTGTCTTATGCTGTTTGGGCCTCTGATCTCTTTTGGCTGTTCATGGAAGGTGGTAGGAATGTTAAAAATAAGCTATCAAAAATATAATCATGTTCTGTGTTAGGGGTTGAATTGGTTCATTCCCTCAAGACCCCTCCCACAAAGTTATACTTGAGTACATACTCCTGGTACCTCAGAATATGATCGTATCTGGAGATAGCATCTCTAGAGAGGTATTCAAGATAAAACAAGGTTATAAGATGGTCCTAATCCAAAGCAAATCTTGTAGTTACAAAACAGAAGAATTGGAGTGTGGTTGGGCGTGGTGGTGTATACCTGTAATCCCAGCACTGAGGAGGCTGAGGCAGGAGGATTGCCACAAGTTGCAGGCCAGCCTGAACTATACAGGAAGACCCTGTCTCAAAAAACCAAAAAGAAAAGAAAAAAAAAAAAAGAAATTGGAGTGTACTGCCATTCATCTGTAATTGCAGTACTCAGGAGGCTGAGACAGGAGGATGGCTGGGAGATCAGGGTGAGCCTGGATCATATAGTGAGTTAAAGGCAAGCATGAACTACAGAGTAAGATCTTGTCACAAAGAAAGAAGCCAGAAAAACCAAATGGAAACAAATCACACCCAAACACCAAAACCAAAACCCAAACAAAACAAAACAAAAACAGAGAAATTTGGACATAGACAGAAATTTGGACATAAAAGGAAGATGATGTGAAGCAATAGGAAGAGAGGTTACAAGTAGATCCTTCCTGAAGAGTCCACAGAAGGCACTAATCTTGCCTACACCTTGATTTTTACCTTATAGTCCAAAAAATATGCGACAAATTTCTAACATTTGAGACACACAGACTACAGTGATAAAAATGACCACAGTTTGAAGAACAACAACAAAAGGAAACTGCCAGGCAGGGCAAGCAATTAAACAGTGCATAAGCATGGAACCAACAGCAGGAAAATAACATGACAAAGATAAGCCAGTACATATCTGTTATAACCATCAATGTAAACAGCCTCAATTCGCCAATCAAAAGAAACAGACTGGCAGAATGGATAAAGAAACAAGACCCAACAATATGCTGTATATAAGAAACACATTCAACTCAAAAAGAAACTCATGGACTGAAAGTCAAAGGATGGAAAACAATAGTCCATGCAACAGGAACCTAGAAAACAGCAGGGGTAGCTATTCTGTTTGCAGAAAATGTGAACTTCAAATCAAGAATGATCAAAAGACATAAAGAAGGTCACTACATCCTGGTTAAGGGAGAACTGCAAGAGGAAGAGATAACAACCTTAAATTTGCATGCACCAATATGGAAGCACCAAACTATATAAGACAAATATTAATATGCATGAAAAATCAAATAAGCAGAAACACAATTTTAATGGGGGAACTTAATATTCCATTATCACAAAGAGATAAATCAGCTAGACAAAAAAAAAAAAGTCAGCAAAGAACTATACGAACTGAATCAAACCTGTGAATAAATGGACTTGGTAGATATTTACAGAGTGTTCCACCCAACATCAAAATACACATTCTTCTCAGCTGCACTGAGGATGTTCTCTAAAATAGACCATATTCTAGTCCATACAACACGTGTAAGTAAATTTAAAGGAATTGAAATTATCCCATGCATATTATCTGACCGTAGTGCAATGAAATTGGAAATTAATGGCAAAAGAAACTGCAAAACTCTATAAACACATGGAAATTAAGGAACATCCTTCTGAAGAATCAATGGATCACAGATGACATTAAAGAAGAAATTAAACAATGTCACTGGGTGTGGTGGCACATGCCTGTAATCCCAGCACTTGGGAGGCTGAGGCAGGGGGATCGTTGTGAGTCTGAGGCCAACCTGGGCTACAAAGTGAGCTCAAGGCCAGCCTGAACTGCATAGCAAGACCCTGTCTCAAAAAGCCAAAAAAAAAAAAAAAATTAAACAATATCTACAATTAAACAAAGATGCAGATACAACATAGCAGAACCTGTGGGACACAGTGAAATCAGTCCAAAGAGGGAAATTTATAGCAGTGAATTCTCGCATCATGAAAACTGAATGAGCACAAATAAGCAATATAATGTTATACCTCAAACTTCTAGCAAAAGAAGAGCCAGTCAAATCCAAAGCTCATGCAAGGGAAGGAATTATAAAGATCAGAGCAGAAATTAACACAATTGAGACTGAGAAAACAACACGAAGAATTAAAGAATTGAGGAGTTGGTTCTTTGAAAGAATAAATAAAACTGATAAACTCAGCCAACCTTATCAAAAAAGGAGAGAAAAACTCAGATTCATGCAACAAGGAGTAGACAAGAGGCTATAGAGGCTGTGCAAATTCAGAAGATCATTGGTATCTCCGTCAAAAAATCTTTACTCCCATAGGACGGAAACCACAGACGAAACGGACAGGTTCCTAGATATCTATGGGTTACCAAAGCTGAATCAAGAAAGTGTACAAATTCTGAATAACCCAATATCAGTTAATGAAATTGAAAATGAAAATAAAATCTTAGCAACAAAGAAAAGCCCAGGTCCTGATGAGTTCACTACTGAATTCTACAAGAAATTTAGAGAAGATTTAATGCCGATATTCCTCAAATTCTTTAATGAAATTGAAAGGAAAGCAGTACTCCCTAACTCATTCTTGGAAGAAAGTATTACCCTGATATTAAACCCAGAGAAAGACCCAACCAAAAAAGAGAGCTACAGGCCAATCTCCCTCATGAGCATACATATAAAAATGCTCAATAAGATACTGGCAAAAAGAATGCAACAAATCTTCAGGAAGGTTATACACTATGACCCAAGTGGGATTCATCCCAGGAATGCAGGGATCTTTCAACACATGCAAATATAAATGTAATATACCATACCAACAGAGCCAAAGACAAAAATTACATGACCATCTCAATAAATGCAGAAAAAGCTGTTGACAAAGCCCAACACTCATTAATGATAAAAAATCTACAGAAAAATCAGGATTGATAGACTTTATCTCAATCTGATAAAAGCCATCTACCACAAACCAACAGCTTTCACTCTAAAATCAATAACAAGACAATGATGTCCATTATCACCACTCCTATTCAATATAATTCTGGATACATTAGCCAGAACAATTAGACAAGAGGAAAAAATAAAAGGAATAAGGATATGAAAGGAAGAAGTTAAATTATCATTATTGGCAGGTGACATGATACTCTACATAGAAAACTCCCAAACAACTCTACCAAAAGACTCCAAGAATTAATAAGCAAATTCAGTAGCATTCCAGTATATACAAAGTCAGCTTTCAAAAGAAATAGCATTCATATACACAAACAACAAACTCACAGAGAGAGAAATTAGGGAAATCACACCCTTCACAATAGCATCCAGAAAAATGAAATACTTAGGACTCAATCTAACAGAGAAAGTAATAGGTCTATACAGTGAAAATTATAGTACTCTGAAAAATGAGATAGAAGAGGATATCAGAAAATGGAAAGATATCCCTTGCTCATGGATAGGAAGAACCATCATAGTGTAAATGGCCATACTCACAAAACTGTTATACAGATTTAATGCAATCCTGATCAAAATATCATTAGCATACTTCACAGAAGTAGAGAAATCATTCCTAAAATTCATTTGGAAACAGAAGAGACCTAGAATAACAAAGCAATCCTGGGCAACAAGGCAAGGTAGGAGGTATCACAATCCCTGACTTGAAATTATACTATAAAACTACTTTGATAAACTCAGCATGGAACTGGCAAATAAACAAACAAACAAACAAAACAGACCTGAAGATCAGTGAAATAGACTAAAAGATGCAGACACAACTCCAAACACAGTCAGCCACCTTATCTTTGAGAAAGGAGCCAAACATGGTCACTGGAAGAAAGATAGCCTCTTTAATAAATGATGCTGGATAAAGTGGCTTATCATATGCCAAAGACTAAAACTAGACCCATGTCTACCACCATGCACTAAATTAAACTAAAAACTTATTAAAGAGCTAAATATTAAAACAGAAACACTAAATATAGTGGAAGAGAAAGTAGGTAGAAATCTTGAAGACATAGGGGTAGGCAGAGACTTCATTAACAAAGCTCAGAGTGCACGAGAAATACTTCAAAGAATCAACAACTAGGATCCCATCTTATAAAAATCTTTTGCACATTTAAAGAAATCACCAATGGAGTGAAAAGACAACCCACAGAGTGGGAAAAAATTTTAGCTAATTGTTCCATCTAGAACATAAAATCTTCTATCTAGAACATAAAAAGAATTGAAAAAGCTCAGATCCTCCAAATTCAAAGACCCATTCCTAAAATGTGCACCTGAAATGAATACACAATTCTCAGGTGAAGAAATACAAATAGCAAAGAAACATATGAAAAGATGTTCAACATTATTGTTGATCCCAGAGATGCAAATTAAAATGACGCTGAGATCCATTTCATTCCAGAAAGAATGTCTATAATCAAGAAATAAACCAATATCAAACCAATATCAAATAAACTAATATCACCCCCCCCCCCAAGCTGGTGGGGCTGTGGGGAAAAAGGAACATTTCTGCACCATTGGAGGGAGTATAGACTGGTGTAGCCACTATGAAAATCAGTATAAGGATTCCTAAACAAGCTAGGATTAGAGGTCTCATTGCACCTAGCTATTGCTCTTCTGGGTACTTTTCCAAAAGAATTGAAAACATCATATCACAGTGATATATATACACACATGCTTATAGCAGCACAGTTTGTAATAGCTAAATCTTGGAAACAATCCAAATGCTGATCAACAGACTAATGAATAAAAAAGATGGTATTTTTATACAGTGGAGTACAACTCAGCCATATAGAAGAATAAACTTGAACCTTTTATAGGTAAATGGATGCAACTTGAGACCATACTTGTAAGTGAAATAAGTCAGATTCACATGTGTAAATATCATATTGTCTCATTGGTGTGAGCAATTGAAAGTAAGGTCTAGAATGTATAATAGATATTGTGAAATGGGAAGAAGTTCTTTAAAGGGAAAAAGGAACAGGGAAAGGAAGAAATGGAAAATGGAGAAAAATGCAAGTTAGCTGTACTATTAGTGTCTCTTAAATCATTGAGAAAATAGTTTGTGCTGATATTGATTGGAGAAAATTTTATGCCCATATCTTGTACTCTGAGTAACTACTTTGAAGATCACATTGTGCAATGTATAACTATTGTTATTCTCCTATTATTTTGTTGTGAAATTCTGTTTTATCCTTTTCCATAGAAAAGACACATAGACTGATTCTATGTGTGGCTTCTCTAGCAAACTCACATGTTAGGTATATAAAAATAATAACATAGTGATTGCTGTAACTGGATATTTATTCAGATTATCCAATATGAAATCTTACTAATTGCATTTGGCACACATGAAAAACTTATTTTATTATTTGTAATCACACATAAAGAAAGAGTTGTAATCTGTGCCATGAAACCCATTTACCTTTAAATACTGAATTATGCCATGAAATAACTACAACATTTTTACCTATATATTTTTATAACTGTTTGAGAGCATTTTCTATCATAATTCATAAGTTGGTTGTTTTACTGGAGCCTTAAGATGATCCCTTTTTTTGTTTTTGTCTCTTTGAGACAGGGTCTCACTATGCAGTTCAGGCTGGCCTTGAACTCACTTTGTAGCCCAGGCTGGTGTCGAACTCCCAACGATCCTTCTGCCTCAGCCTCCCACGTGCTGGGATTACAGGCACGAGCCACCATGCCTGGCTTGGAGCCTTAAAATGAATGTAGATATCACATCTCTCTCAGACTCATCCATTTCTCCTTTCGGTTTTGGTCTGTATCTAGAAGTTAATTTGGTCATGCCTGCATCAAAATGGAAATAGTGGCCTGTATTTTCAACTCAGATTTTCCTTTAAGTATTGAGAAAAGTGACAGATACACAGTTAGAAGACATTTGTTGCCATCTCATTGTATCAGGGCACTTTGCTGTATCATACCACTTTGGCTAGTTGATCCAACTGCTTAAACTGAATGCCTAAACCCATCTTTATGTAAGTAAGAGAGAAGAAGGAAATTAAAAAACAGTCAGCATCCTTAAGGAAAGGAAGAAATTTTCTAGTTATAAAGTTAAACGCTCCAACAGCTGTAGTAAAACAGATCCAAGCCAAACTCTAGTTATTGGCAAAACAAATTTCATTGGGGTGGGGATGTTTGGCTCTGAGGTAGATGATAAATTCAGGAGCTGAGGTTTTGGATGTCCTAGTGTTTGGTTTTGCTTTAAATGTAGGGCCAGGTGAACAATTCCAGTCACTTAAGAGTTTGGAAATCTCATTTTCTATTGGCATCAAATAAGAAGTAAAATCTCAATTGGGATGATGGAGTCCAAACTAAATTCAAATGTGAGAAATCTATAAATCATAATGCCAGGGCCTGCCACCCAGGGGACGCTGGCCATTGGCTGTAGCTTGAGATCTAAAGCCAGTGTGGCCACAAGACAGTAAGTCTAACAGGAGTTTAGATATTTCTGCTGGAAGGGCAGCCACATCCATAAGCCAGGACTGACATAGCCAGAGGCGGCGGCCCAGCCTCCAAACAGGATTTTGGCCAACAGAGACAGAGGAAGAACTAATGCCCTGAAAACCAGAAGTAGGTACCTCTCTAACAGTCTTCAGGGCATGTCTTTCTCTGTGCCAGAGCAGCCTAAAGGGACAGAGAGTGGGCGAAGGCAGTCTGAGGAACCGAAACTGGCTGTCCTTGTCCAGAGGACCAGGAGTAGAGAGGCCAGGAATACACTTTTCCAATGCACAGCAAAGTTAGGGATTTCTAGACCACCAGCTTTTAATGTGAACTATGAACCTACAGGATTATGGGATGTTGAAACCAAGCTAGACAATGACAAAGTCCAGCAAGCTGCCTTGACATAGGTATCAGTGGTAGAACAAGTAGCTGAGGGATTTCTCATTGGATAAAGTATTTTTAAGTATCTCTCGTGGTCCCACACTGTACAAAGCAGGGTGGGTCCAAAGACCAAAAAGGCTCACTGCTTACCTTTACAGAGCTCACAGGCTAGAAGGGCAGGCAGATGGGAGGCAAAGAATCGCAGAGCCACAGGATGTACAAGCTAGAGAGGGGCACTCAGGTGTAGCTCAAGAGTACACAAAGGGTGAAGGGCATCCGTCCCACTGGAGGGATGGTGGTGCTAGAAGCAGACTTGTTCTGGAGCTGTTTGTGCACCAGCACATTATTTTGCATTTTGAATGTGTGATCACTTGGGGTACTAGAATTGAAAGGGTTTGGCACCAATAGGGTTTAAGAGCCTCTAGCCTTGAATGAAAAATTCAGTAGCGGGCCCAAAATAAATATGCCATCAAAGTAAATATTTTAACACATTTTCTAAAAAGCAAAATTATGGAAGGAACTCTATGATGAGCAAAATATCAAAATTTTCAATAAAGACAGGATCAGTGGTGGCTTATATGAGAGGCTGAGGGTAAAGGAAAAATCCATGACAGCGATTCTGTCTTTGTACAGTATCTTGATACTTTTCCATCATAATTTTTGGCATTATTTCTGAGTATTAAAATATAACATTAAAATACTTTTATTCTTCTCAGTGGGATAAACCATCAGTAGAGACAAATATTGTGGGATTGTACTTGTCTGGTGTTTTAGGCACTGTCCCATCGCTGAGACATGGTACCTTGCCCCCACACCTTAGAGAAGGAGAGTTTTACTTTTTCTTTATTTTTTTATTTTTTAAAAAATTTTTATTTTAAAAGTAAAAGAACAAAAACACTAACAAACATATACACAGTAGTACAAGAACAGCACAAGAACTGAACTACAGGTGGCAGGGGATCAACAAATGATTGTTGTATTACACATTGGTAGCTTCAAAGTGTATACTCAGGACAATACAAATAGACATACAAGGTTGATCAAACAACTAATCACCAATTGTTTCCCAGATCAATATGACATGAGACAACAGTGCAACCATGTCAGCCATCCCGCACATACATACATACCTACACAGCTATCCCCCTCTTCCTCCTCTCCTTCCCTTCATCCCGATTGCTCTCTACCCTTGAGCAGTCTCCCTTCATACCTCCTGATCTATATTCTCACCTCCAGGTTCCTGCACTAATGATATTATACGCTGTTTGCACATGCACATCTGGTTTACCTCACTTATGAGTGTGGTCTCTAATTGTGACCATCTGCCTATAAAAGACCCTAGATTGTCTTTCTTTACAGCTGAATAATATTCCATTGTGTAAAAATGCCACAGTTTTTTAATCCAGTCCTCTGTGGATGGACATTTGGGTTGTTTCCATGATTTAGGAGAGTTTTACTTTGTCTCTCCATTTCAGTCCATGGTTGGCAGGCTGCAAGGCAGGAACAGGATGTCAGAGGCCATGGTGGAGGGTGCTCAATGCATGGGGGCCAGAAAGCACAGAGAGGCGAGAGAAGCTGGGGGCAAGAATACACCCATCTGCGTCCCACCCTCAGGGACCACCTCCAACCGGACCGCACCTCCTCACAGCATATTCAGAACTCAGAGTGGATGAATCCACTGAGCAGCATGGCA
Organism: Dinomys branickii; assembly: GCA_004027595.1. NCBI lineage: Eukaryota > Metazoa > Chordata > Mammalia > Rodentia > Dinomyidae > Dinomys > Dinomys branickii. The sequence continues at coordinate 38,068 of PVLD010006354.1, forward strand.
CCCCCAGGTCAATCACACCTAAGAAGAAATCTGCGGGACATTTCAGATTTAAACCGTAACACAGGAGCATCCTGGAGCAGGCAAATGTAAAGGAGCAGAAGTAATCATGGTTAGTTACCAAGGACTGGAGGGAGAAGGAATGATTTGTAAGGCTTGTGTTGGCTCAGGGGCCACTTTGAATATTGCCTGTAGCGCTGGTATATTGTCAAGGAGTGGGAATGTTAAGAAAAATAAAAACAAAATAGAACAAGTTGAATTCCCACCTCCACCTCCGTGGTTTTGTCTTGTGGGGAAAAACATTATCAGTTCTAACGTGGAGGGCTATATTGAACCTGGAAATACTAATGGAATCCGAGACACTCTTTACAACAGCAGGTGTTGCTGAGGAAATTAAGAACATCGCGTGTAAAACCTCTTTCGCCTTCTTAACTACAAGAGATTTCATCTTCAAAGGACTTCACCCTTGGATTTCCTCCTTATAAAAACTCAGTCTGCAAATTAAACCAGCAGGGGGCACTGCTACCCTTTGTAAGAACAATTTGGTTCTCCCCTGAAGATAGTGACCTCCGCACTGTGAAACAAAGATGATCAAGTTTGATGTCTGTGATATGGTAGCTACAGGATTAAAAGGAGAAAGGTTATCTTGGTGTATTTTGTATGCTTTAAGAGTCACATGAAGCTAGTTTAAACAATCCGTTTGCGATGCGGAAATATCCTCGTTTACTTTGAGAAAATCACCTTGTGAAAGAAAAGGACAATTGAGCATTTGAACAATGATTTAATGTGATCCAAATTCACACGTCAGTTTAGGGTCCTCTGAGCTCTTCGGGGACGCAGGGAGATTTGGCTGACATTTCTCCGTGAACGCAGAAACAAGCAAAGGAGGTTGAAAGATGATTGTGATAAATGAGGGAGAGGGGCTTTGAATAATTTTCCCATCGCATGTCAAAATCTGATTGTAGCTGAAGCAAGGCCTTTAGAGAGACTGCAGCCCACAGGGAGTTAGAGAGTAGTAAGTGTCCATATCTGTGAGGATGTGGCTGGTTTATGTTTTCTCTGGGATACTCTTCAGGACTTGAATTGCCTTGATTTGTAAAAATTGGCACACCGGAGGAGAGTTTGACCCCAGCATCCTGTTATTCACTTAGATTTTTGGTTTCCTTATGTGACTGTAGACGGGAGTAACTCGTGACATCAGAAACCCCACACTGTCCTACAGACCTTATGGCCTTAACTACTTTCTCTTGGCAGGGAAAAAACATCCGACAATGTCAACCTGAAGGAGAAGAGATTTATTTTGACTCAGTTTCTCAAGTGTCAGTCCATGTTCAGCAGGCTCAAGGGCAGAAGACAGCACAGTGGAAGGGCTTGGGTGGAGGACAGTGGCTCTTGTCACGACAGTAAGGAAGCAGAGAGAGAGAGTGGAGGGGAAGGGGATATACCCTTCCTGATCACACCCTCAGCGTGACCCTCATGACCCGCCTCTTCCCCACCGGAACTACTTCCGAACAGCAAGTTAGCAATAGGATCCTAGCGATTCACTCACCTTTGCTTTTGGAGGACATTGAGATGTAAACCATAGCGTGGCTGCAGGGCTTCCTGAAATCGAAGCGGAGGCTCCATGAGGACTCAGCTTCTTGCAGTGAGCCCTTCATTTCGTGGGTGGCCTGTGCACGGAAGGTCTGGCAGAGACTGGCCTCCTGTGCATTTCAATGCAACCAAGTGCATGGATCTGCTTCTCCGTGTCTCTCCCGGGACCTCTGACCTTCAACGCAGAGGCTTGCTGTAGACACCGCCCAGGAAATGGAGGAAAAGACTAACTCAGGATCCACTCTGCAGCTGAAAGGCAGAAGCGGGGAGGAGGGCAGGCATTCTCTGTGGTGCTCCCTGAATGTCCTTATTCCTGACTCGGGTTTCTGAATCTCCACAAACATTTCCTGGAAAACATCACTCTTAGGACCCATTCTTTAGTCCTAGGCTGCTTTTAGCACCTCAAATTCTTTCATACAATAAAGAAGATTTATTCTCTTGCTATTTAGAGCTGGCAGAGTAAGCATTTTGTTAGAAGTTGGTCCTGCAAACTTTGAAGGGCACATGGGAGTTTAATTTGGGGTAGCTAAATTATTAATTCACTTTACAAAAGGAAAATATTTCATGTTAGATGTCACCAAGGCACAGAGCCTTCCTAGTAGAAGATCTAGAGATCTTTTTCCTTGCAATGCCCCTGAGTGTTTAGGAATTTCCCTTTCATGTCAGAAGCCCTTGGAAGCCAGGGAGCTGCCAGGGACCAAGTGGAAGCTGGAGGAGGGGCTTGGCTGCCTGAGATCGGCACCTGTGTCTTAGTCTCAGCAGAAATTACCACAGGTCTCTGTTGGTTTGGGGACCAGAGTAAGGCAGCGCTACACACATCAGCTGTAGGCAGATGTTGGGATTTTTAGAAGGAAGGGCATTGTTCTGAAGAGCTGGGTGGGATTGATTAATGTGGGTGGGGTCAATGCAAATTCAACAAGCCAAGTTGGCTGCTGGCAGGAGAGCTGGTGTTTGAACACTCTGGAAGACTTCACGGAGGTCTTTAAACAGGGTAAGTCCCCATGTGTCTGGAGGGTTAGTGGGAGGTCTTCGTTGAGGCTTGGATGTGGATTTGACGAATCTCAAAATCTTTTCAGTGTTCTGATTCTATGGTCGAGATTAGACAGATGTGTGCAGCCACAGATGAAATAAAGTTGGCATCTAATGCGATGTTTTATGTTCTGTATCTTTAGTTCCTGCCTGTTTCCAAATGGGAGCAATCTCTTGTATGCTACAAGGTTGATCCTTTCCTGTCTCTGTTTCAAAAGCTGAGCAGAATTGGTTCTCTTCATCTTGGCTTTACTATTCTACCTCACATAAAAACATTTATTCTGAGTAGTCTCTTTTAAAGACATAGGAAAGGGGCTGAGAAAATTTACCATTCAAGGATATTAGAAGTGTACTTATTGGAGTTCATGCATTCAAATCCCCACCCATAATGTCACCACATGTGTTTTCCTGGTAACATTTTAAAAATCACTCCACAAGAAATAACAGCAATCTAAAACAAGTAAAAAATCCAACAAGCTCCTTACAGAAACTTTTTTCTTTGTAGGTACTTCTTGCTTGGAACAAGAGGATCTCGTGGTTTGATGAACGTGTTTTGAATACCCAAAGAGAGCCTCCTTTTCAAGGCTTACACTGCAGCCTCTCTCAAGATCTGAGTTTACTCTGAAAAGAAAGGTGAACTGCATTTGTTCCAAGTAAAATATACATCTGTATTATTCACTCTCACGCCCCTGTTCCATTACAAACAAATTCTGACCTTGTTCTTCTGATGTGAAGCCAGAGGGGGTGTGAAATATAGCAAGGAGAACAGTCTAATGCAGGAACACAGACATTCCAAGCAACAGAAACACAATATTTAAAAGGAGTAGAGAAAGGTCCCAAGTTGATCTTTCTAATTCATACTCTGCAGCTGACCTTGGGGAAAGTAACTCAATAGTTATCAGTCACTTTGGGAACATTGCCGTGTTATTTCTGATTGCCAGTTAGATCTTTTCCCCCTAGGATCTATTTCTCAGAATTCCCCCTGATTCTTTCTTTAGGCCTTAGGAACTTCTCTTGAGAGGTGTGTGTGTGTGTGTGTGTGTGTGTGTGTGTGTGTGTGTGTGTGTGTGTGTGTTTGTGTGTGTGTGTACTTTTGACCTAAATACTAGAAACAGTTTCCATTTGGATACTGATCATGTTCCATCTTTCAGTGAGGCTGCGAGCTTCTCCCTGTTTGTGGTTGTTCAGCATGATGTCATTAGAAAAAACTTGAATGGTGGAGAAATCTGCTTAGCACTACATTAGGAGCAAGAAGGGGACAAAGATTGGGAGAAGATGATCAAGGTGTGAGATTTTGATGTCAAATGAAAACCAGACCCAGTGTTCTCATTTGTAAAGTGGAGTAAGAAGAGGATTAAATGAGATAAGGCAGTCACTTCCCCTATAGTGTAATATATGTTCACCTAAAAATGGAGGCATTATAGAATTTCATGCAGTACAAATGATATAATTACGGGAAAAATCAAGTTGGGCGGAACATTCAATATCTTAAAGTAGAAATCTAGCAATTGCTGTTTTCCTTTCTTTAAGAAGCTGCAGGTATGACCCTACATGAATTGGAAGGCCGGGAGGTGCTGGATGTTCTGCTTGGCGTGGGGGTTGAGACCTTCAGCCCATCATGGTGCCCTGCAGCCTGGTTCTAGCAGACAGCTAGAGCATGTCCAGCTCTGGCGATCAGCCAGCAGAGTCCATCACCTTTGTCTGTGGCACCATCGTAATTTACCAGCTCTTTAGCCTTGTCCAAGAGACTTTGCAGCCCTCCCAATTCTTGCTAAATAGCTTCAATTTTGCTGTATTGTCACAGATGAATTTCCTTAGGCCTTTGAATTCTCATGATAAGACAAATTCTCCTTGTTTCTTTCTAAGTATTCCATTGCTTTAAACTTTGCAAAATTTACCACTTTCTCTTCTCATTTGCTGTCCAGATTTCCCTCTCGGGTTGCTTACCCATGTTTGGGTTGCTGCAGTTGGTAATTTTGTGAGGAAAATGAAACAGATGTGGGAGGAGACACTCAGGACAACGTGCATCAGTCAGGAAGGATAAGAGAGGGAAGGGCAGGGATCAGTGCACTCAAGGCCTGCCAGGCCCTGCGTTTACCAGGTTCTCTTAGGTGGCAGCATGTGCCAACAATATGCTGCTGTCCCTTGGGATTGTGCCCCTTATTTATCCACCTCACATGAATAAATTCACACCTAAGCAACAGATTTTGTAACTGAGACTATGCAATAACCATGCTCATGACCATACCAGTCATACGACATAGTAAACACTCCATAAATGTCAGCGAATGGTATATAAACAGACAGCTTTTTAAAACTAATAGCTCAGGTGCTTTCAGTAGAATGGCTGAGGTAAGCACAGTGATACCTCCCATGCCATAATGAGGAAAAACAATTAGGTAAATTTCTAATGGAAGGGAAATTTCAGGAAGTCCAGTGGAATGGAGCTCAGAGTGAGGCATGTGAGTCCTGGCTCTGAGCCCTGGCTTTGCCACATACTAGCAACGTGACTGCAAATTGCTGCATGTTCATAACTGCCTGCTTTCATAGCGCAATGTGGAGCTATTAAAACCTACCTTCCTTCTGTATATGCCATAGGAATTCCTACCTGTGACTTTTAAATGAGAAAGTGAATGAGAGGCTCTTTGAAAACTACAAAGCACTGAAGAAACGTTCAATATTACTACCATCGTGGATGTATGAGGAAGGTGAAAATTGTTTGCAGGTGTAAAAAGGACATTTCCCTTCTACTCATAGGCATGTCTAACTTTCTCATTTCCACCTCAGTGGAATAGCCAACCACATGCCCTGTGTAATTTAGTAGACTCTAAAATTTTTCTGTGTATGCCTGTTCATTTTTGTTTGTGTCAGGAAATCTCTACCCAGGGCCTGTCTAAAGGCAAAGCAGGGAAGATTGGGTGGAGCGCTACAAGCTGTGCCCCTTGTTCCCCAAAGTCTACCCCATGAGGCTACAGATGATGCCTAAATTTCCTCTAAGAGTTTTTATTGTTATGATTTGCTTTTGTTTTTAATTTGGGCAACTTAACAGAAGTGGAGGTAAGGTGGTCATGAAGCAGTTCATCTTCTGCACTGTCACACGGAACACTCACTGAGCTCTGCATGTTCTGAGGAAACCCTAGCCAAGTTGAAAGGCTGTGTGAGGTCCTCTAGCTGACAGTACCAGCTGAGCTCTGCACACCAGCACTGGTAAAGGTTCTTTCCAGTGATGTCTGTCCCAGCTGTTGAATTGCCACCAGGTTAGGAGTCTTAGCTGAGATCATAGAAGTCATGGACAAAGGATTAGTATCCCCGCTGCATTCTATGTAAATTTTTGGATCACAGAATCTATTAGCATAGATGAATGGTTGCTTCATACTCCTAATTTTCAGGTAGTTTATTATGTAGAAATACTAACCAGAAGGCAACCACAACTATGGACCTCAAGAAAAAGCAGATTACCCTAATTTCTGAGCATGTCAACCTCACCACAAACAATAGACAAACGTAAAGTCACATGAATATAAAATGTCATTGGGTATATATTAATAATACTAATAATCAAATCATATTGTAGGGCTGGGGATATAGCTCAGTGGAATAAGCGCCTGCCTAGCAAGCGCAGGGGCCTGAGTTCGATCCCCAGTACCGCCAAAAAAAAAAAAAAAAAAAGTTGTACAAATCATATTGTAAAGCATTTATACTTGCCCCTAGGTACAAACCAAAGCTTGAGACAGCTATTTAAAGAGGATTTCAGTGCCCAGCCTCAGGCCATTTAGTCAGCCTGTCCAGGTGTAGGTAACTGCAAATTAATGTTCAAAACTCTCCGGGCCACTCTGAGGCACACCCTGGCTAGGAGACATTGAGTCAGAGGTTCTACAAGAGCCATAACTATTGACACGTGATTGGTGTCAGGCTGATAAATTATTGATGAGAGCACATAGTATGAAAATGTGTGAATCTGAAGCATTGATTAAAAGTTGAAACTGGCCTTGAACCAAGTTTTTCAAAGCATATTTTAAATATGTTCACAGGTTACCAATTTTGCATGAATACTTGAGCAAGATGGTCAAAACATGGTGTAATTTGGCCTTAGTTTTTTTCCTATGTATTCACTGTCCCTAATGCACTAGTTTAGATGGTTATGTATTGAAGGGTACTGGCCCCCACAATCACCCAGAATGAATTAGGAACCTTTGAAAAGATTTTGAAAAATGATATGCTTTGAAATTCAACTAGCACAGAATATCAGTGTCCTATTTGGAATCTTTCTCAGACACACAGACTATTACAAGTTGGTGTTACCTTTAAGACTTACAAGCTCCATCTTGAGCTTTTCTTCTCTGCTTGGCAAGGATGGCTGGTCACATGGAGGCCATTCCTAGCCGCACGTGGTCCTCGTTAGCACTTCACTGCTCTGCATCACAAAGTCTAATACTGGCTTGATTAATTGGATGCTATCAGCAGCCTTGGTGTTGACTTAGCGAGAATGTGAGACCGCAGAATGAAGGCTGAAGGTGCCGTGGTGTAGTGTAAAGGTTCTGTTTATAGTACTTCTACTTGATGGTGACTAGAGTTGAATGTGTGGACTTTTTCCAGAGTAGTAGGTGCCTGTTTAATGATTCCCTATGCTTAATATAATTGGGAAATACCTTCTCTATTTAGAAAATCCATTTTAGAAAAATTTTAGAGCTGATGGCAGAAAGGAAAATGTTGATTTTACTTTCTTTGAGTGGTGAGTGGAGAGCTGAAAAAAAGCTAACGTGAACTCCTGTTTTTGCCGCCTTTACCAACAATTTGACAGTTGGTATAGATTGTGAAAAAGAGCTTGGAATTCAGCAAGTTTTAAGAACTTCATAGGAAGGAGTACTTCTGGGAGCCTATGTGATTTAAAACATGCCTGATATAGAAAGGGAAATCAGATTTCCCAGTTCACAGGAGTAAAAACTGGTTAGGTTGCAGTGCCCTGAAGAAACTCTCTGCATATTTAAATATATTAATGTGTAGCAGTGGATTACATCTGAGCAGACCCTTGTGATTCAGCAACAAAACAGAAGTGGATATTGTTTGTAGATATACGCCAAGCAGCAGTCAGCTGCATTTGGGGATCCATGTGGATCCCATTTCTTCTGTGTACATGGGAGGTTTTAGACACTCAAGGGTTTATGAGCTTTGGCTCCAGCAGACATGAACTGGGCCTCAGATGGGCCACAGGCCTGTGGGACGAGGTCCTAAGATGTTGCGAAAGTGCAAAAGGATCTGAATCTTGCGTTCTCATCACTGCTGGGTATGAGTATCAGTACCACCCTAAGGGGGGCAAATATTGGCACTTGGGGGCAAAAACTCTTACTTTTTAAAGTGTATGGGGTATAGCTATGCATACAGTACATAAACAGATATGCAATAAATCTATGGCACTAATATTTCATTAGGAAGGTAGTAAGAAAAACAACTTAGAAAAGGCTTCTTAAGGAGTAATAATGTAAACCATTGGGATCTGCTGTAAATGAAGGGGAAGTTATCCTTGAGGTCACATCTGAACAGGTCAAGGCAATTTCACTATGTGGGATGTCTTGTCCCAGTTCAGCTCAAGACAGAGGCAAAGCTTCGTGGAAGGGGACATGACCAGACTCATGTGCAGCTCTGATATGTCCTTCCTGACATCCCCAGTGATGGTCACTGTGTATTTAGAGCAATGACTTAATTAGAATGGGTCTTCATGTAGGGCCCTATCTGTACGAATGTAAATATATACTAGATCCTTCTACCTGTCTGCTTCCCAGAAATAGTGAGACATGGTGAGAGTGTATGAGCATCTTAACCTGAGGGTGAGTGGGTGGATAAAACCCAGAATAATGCTCCAAGCTTCACTAGCTCCTGAGTGAACCAAGGCCACTGAAGTAGCCAGAATCTCACACACAGGCCCCGCAACTCCTCCTTAGTTCTCTCTGGGAGTCACTGGAAAGCTTTCTTGGTATAGTCATGGGCCTCAGACATCTCACATTGCCCTTCTCCAGAGACTTTGTGGGTGTCTGCTGCTCACAGGATCACTAGGGAAGTGGACTTAACCCTACCCTGTTGCTGCCTCTATCCACCCTAAAGGGTCAATGGGTTCCCCACAATTTACAGCAGCATCACAGTTACCTTGATAAAAGGGAGAAAGTCCCGCATCCCTGAAGGGTCTAACGGAGCCGCTGCAGTGCAGTGCTGCACCCTTCCCTCCACTGTCCTCCTCTTCCCATGTAAGATGCCTTTCTCCTCAGAGGGTCCGCACCTCCCCAAGTAATTAGAGAGGAGGCAGGGCTCATCCCATTGGACACAGTGGTTTCACACTGGTTTCATCCTCGTGTCAGGCTAGGCCTCACAGAGTCTCCGGTTGTGCCTGCATGCCAACCACCAGTCAATGGGTCATGCACAATTGAGCAATGGTTCACAAGTACCGGGATACACTTTTCCCAAAACAATCACATTCCCTAAATCTCCTCCTCACACTCGTTGGATTTTCAAGTACTAATTTTTATCCTGTCTCATTTAGAAACTGTAAACATCTGAATGAAAATAATAGGAAAGTGAAGTTTGGGGAACTTTTAGCAGAGCATGAGAGACATTTGAAAGGACTGGTGGTGTGGACCTGGCGTGGCAGAGGAGAATATCTCGGAAAGGGCTAAAGAAGGAAACCGAGCTGCTGGGCAAGCTCACTGCCTCAGAAAGTTAATGCTACAAATGCACAACGGAGCCCAGCTCATCTTGATCTTGAGCACAAGTCTCACATCCTTTTCTATCATCAATTTTCAACTTTACTGCACAACTTATTAGAAGGTTTTCTTTTAAGCTTATTGGCATAATTCAGGTTCACGTAATGACTGTCTTCATTGTAGGGAATTTGTGTCTGTATGTGATATACTTTGATTCCTCTTTTTCCCTGCCCTTCTTATCCTTTCATTTTAAACTCACTTCCTCTCCCTGTTCACAGAGCTCGGTTTTCTTTTTGCCCTTTTTTTCTCAGTTTTTCCCTTCCTTCCTTTCCCCCTCCCCTGTCCCTATTTCCCTTTGAGACCATAGTCGTCAGTGAAATCAATTGCGCACACATGTAACTATCCCATTATCTCTCTGGTGTTACAAATGGAAGATGTAAACAAGAGCATGAATGGACAATAGATATTGCAAAATAGGAAGAAACTGTTCAAAAGCATTTTCTTTGACTTAATAGGGAAACAGAAAGGATTAAGCAGTGATGTGCACAGGTACCAACCCTCCACGGTGAATGCTTCTAGGGATCACAACAATATGTTCTAACAAAAAAGAGAAAATTGAAAGTTGGTTGATCATTCTACTGGATGTTTGCTACGATAGATCTCTCTTTCTTTAGCTGCTTCTCTTAGTTTCTTTAACTGTGAAATTTAGCTAGTTTCATAGGAGCTAGATAAAACCATGAAAAATTTAAAGGGACTCTAGAAGTAGCTTCTAGAAAGAAAACGAGTGTAGTTTCCTGCTTCTGAGAGTTATCGTTGCTCTATCTGTACCATCAGGCGGGGCCTGATGGGGCTGGAACTCATGAAAAGATTAACGTCAGCTGCCAGGAGTCGGTTCTGGAATAGCTGTTGGGACCGAATTAGTTACTAGGAGAATGGTTTGTTAGAAAGTGGGTGAGCTCCTTGGTCCCCTCCCTCTCTATGCGTGCACCTGCCTGTCCTTCCACTTTTCTGTCATGCAGGGAGCAGCATGAAGCCTTCTGCAGAAGCTGAGCAGATGTGGCTGCCTGACATTGAACTCCCCAGACCCCCAATACCGTGAGCCAAAATAAACTTCTTTTCTTTATAGATTACTCAGTTCAGGTAATACAGTATAACTCCATACTACAGACTAAAGATACTATCTCTGCCTATAGTCAAAGGAAATCAAGTGAATCCCTAGATAGATGCCAGTCACTAACCCTTTATTTGCCAGACTATCGGCATTAGAGAAGCACTCAGGTGGTTTAGAAATACGTTAACTTTTTAACAACTGTTAAAACCATCTCGGTGAACATTAACTTAGTACTAGCACTGACTTTTCCTTTAATTAGTTTTTGCTTTGCTTGTCATAATTTTGTAGGAGACTGGGGAAGGAGATAAAAATCACAACAATCTTGTTGAAAAAGAGAACACTTAGAAAGAGCCTGGATTGGGGCGAATATTACTAGAGCCACGGAAACTTATAAGCCAAGAAGCACTGTTAGGGGAAGTGTCCTGATTCTCAGAAGCTGTTTGCAAGAGTGATTTATTTGCAAGGAGGCACTGGAAGAACTGTAGAAAAAAAAAAAAAAAAAAAAACCTGTCCACTGTTGAAAGCCACCAAGTTAAGTGTAAAATTTCCTAGGATCCTAGAGTAAGGCCTTTTTACACTCCATCTAGTTCAAGCAGACCAAATATGCCAAGAAAATATTCTCAGGTCAGTGTCTTATGCTGGTGGACAGATGTGAGCTTGCTGAACCTGTAATGTTTATTCTGTTGCTGTTTTTATGTTGCTGCTCCTTATGGCTGGGGAGTCATTCTTTTTCCAGGGAAGTAACTCAGAGTTATTATTCATTTCTAAACTTTAATTAAATCTGCCTGATTAGAAAGTATAATAATATTTCTTTTCTCAAAAGTGTACCATGAATTCTAGGAGTCTAGCTTATATAGGTTTATGGTTTGAAGTAGGACAGAAGTATTTTTCATGGTTTAATTAAGGTAAGAAATTCCATTTCTTTGCTGCGGCAGAAGAGGGTTAGATCTAGCCTGTGAAGAGTGGCTTTAGTAACATTTCATTTTGTGGGCCACACACACTTTAATTATTCAATATGTAATCGGAGTTTTCCTCTCAATTATTCCTGTCAAAAATTAAATTCACTTGAACTTTCCTTATTGAGTGCTCACACTTGGAATCTCTTTCAGCAGAGTTGTCATCATAGATAATATTTTCATTAGACTTTGTTGTTTTGAAGTGAACCCTCCTATAGTACTTTATTCATTCACTTATTCATTGATTTACACATTTGTCGTTTGACAAATACTGCTTGAGTGTCTGTTATATAAAGCATGTCTCTCATACCCTGGGAACTGAAGAATTATTGAGTCAATGAATGAATGAATACCAATCTATTGATTATTGCTGAGCATCCAGCAATGACAACTTACTGACTTTGGAGAGCTTTACTTTAAGGAGGGAAAAGAAGACAAATATTAGAAAACTATATGTAATTAATGATTAATAGTTATGTCATACATCTGATAGTTCTATAAGTAATTTAAGGAAAAAGGTACAGTGTATCAAGAATGTGTAACAGGGGCACCCAGCCTAGTTCTGGGAGTGAGAACAGGTCTTCCTGAAAAGTGTCATCTTAACAGGAGAACTGGAGGATGAGGACAATTATACTGACACAGTTTTGGTGGAGAGAATTTGTAGCTCTCTAAATTATGAGACATCTCTGCATCTAACTTGAATATTTTAAGATTCTCACATGTCTATGTTTCCATTTCACACCTCCATGGTTTGCACTTGTGTTTGTTTCTGTTTGAAAAACTGCTTTTTTTTTTTTTTTTTTTTTTTTTTTTTTTTTTTTTTTTTTTTTTTTTTTTTTTTTTTTTACTGTCTTGTAAAGAATTGAGCTCTTCTTAAAATTTAGTGCAAAAACTGAGTTCTCCTGTGGCAGTGTGTATCCATGTCTGTATGTGTGAGAGGGATACTTTTCATTTCTGTCACCCAGAACATAAATCACCCAACTAATTTAATGGTGGAGAAGGTAAATGTACATAGTATAAGACTTTTCTTGGAGGGGTCTTTGCTATGTATGTACCATCCTTATTGAATTATCAAGAAGAGCAACATACCTGTTCTAACACAATGGTTAGGAATTATTCTCCCACGTTTTAGTAGATCTTGCATGAAAACTAATGATTAACTAATTGCTGGACACCCAGGTTAAAAGTATTTCTCTGCTCAGTCCTTCAAGTGGGAGTGTGGTGGTAGTAGAGAGAGTGTCATACATGAATATGTAAAATACCCCTCCCCAAAGAGTAAAGGATTTGTCATCAGTTTCATGATTCAATGTCTTAGAATATTGGTAGTAAAGGGACATCCATCATGTGGCAGATAGCTATAATGTCAAGGCTACAAGTGGAAGGAATCTATGAGAAAAGGAGGAGTTTTATTTTCTTAAAGCTACCTGATTGCTATCTCTCTGTTTCTCTCACTGAAGGTAAAAAACAGTTGGCTCAAGAAAACAGATAACACCTCCAACTCTGAGGACACAAAGACTCCTGTGAAAAATTCTGTTTGCTGACCTTGATAATGCCTGCTGAATCTCAGTAAAGCTCCAGAAGTGTATTTGATGTTTCTTTCTAGTTGGCAAAGTAAAGACATTTGAGGCACGGATGAAAGCCAGTGTTAATAAATAGAACAGAAGGCTTGACCCTTTCTAAACAGTGAGAGCAATTTGTGAATAAAACCACTTATTTATTTTAGCAAAGCCATAGGTTTAGCCAGACTTAAGTTTTATAGGTTTAATATAATTTCAACAAAATTTGTTATAATCTAGTTCTTAAAGCTTTTGACCTTAAAAATCTTGAGAAGAAATAAAGTAGAAAATACATCAGCATATAAAAAGTGGAGATGAAATTTTCAGTGGACCTCTAACAGTAAAAAGGAAGTTGGAAGCAGATTTCAACTTTGATCTCAAAATAATTTTAGTCTGCGAGTATTTTGAGTAACAAACCTATTTGCTTGGATATGTAAAATGTCAACCTCTAGGCAGGCAATCAAAGTCCTTAATCCTGTTCAGTTTCCTTCCTTGAATAGAAAAAAAAAAAAAAGCCAAGATATTTGGTTGGGCTGCTCTGGAGAATAATTTTAAATTAGTGTGGCTTTGAAGCAGAGCTCCTGTTGATCCTACAAAACCTCCGCTGGAGGAGAATAGCCAGCACCCAATTGCAGAGGGTTAAGGCATTACACCGCGCAGGCACCACTTACTCAAATGACTTTAGAAAATCTGCTTGCACCATCACGGCTCCTTCTTGGCAGCATGAGCTCTGGATCTCTTGTATAAGGGCCTCTACCTTGCCCTGTTCTAGGGGTTTCTTCTAAGTCACGCAAGGTTTCAGAGAATCTCGCATGCCAAAGGAACCCCAGGCATTACTAGTTTACCTAGCTTCTCCCTCAGGAACCCATTTATAGGTCTAGAAAAACCAACTGCTTCCTCATCTCTGAGCTAGAACAACATAGGCTTTTCCAATATTTTTGCAGAGATAAAACCACATTAATTTGACTTTTTGGTTTTTAATCTCCCTTAGATGTCCAGTAGGGCTCATGTTCAGTATGAGAGGCCTAAGTTAGCCTTGGAATGGCCTCTCCCTGAGCCTCATGGACAAGGCAGTGGAGGCTCCCTGCTCAGATTTGCAGGCCTGGTGACTGTTATCCGTGGTCTCACTACAGACTGATGTGTACACCACAAATCAACTGGTTTGCTTTTAGTGAGAAACAGCCCCATGGAAGCTGGATACTTGAACACTGCCAAATACTCCTGAAGCTTGCGTGGTCCATATGCAAGCAGAAGCACGAGAAGGAGCATCTCGGGGGATTGTTTTGCCAGGTCAAGGGGCATCTGTCCCACAATGAAGAGGGTGGTTCATTAGTCTTCAGACTTCCTTTACTTCCTGTCAGTTCTTTCTGTCCTTGACAGGACTGAATAAACTTTGACAGATTCTTATTTTTTCATTAAAGATTTAGTTCCCATATGCTTTTTTCAGGTATGTAAATGCCAGTAATAAAACTAAGAGATTTGTTTACATTCATCATGACTGAATTATTTTTTCCAGCTCTTTCCATTCTGTTTTTGATGTGAAGACATAAGCCTTCTGCAAATTTTAGATGTCATCTAACATGTGTTGCTTTTAAGTAGTTTAACCCTTGGGATTCTGGGGTTCTTACATCCCCATGTACTAACTACAGCATGTGGTTGCAATTTTTAATTAAAGTGAATTACAGTAAATTTTGTTTTAATAATTTTACAACACAGTTCACAATAGAAAACATCTACCATAGAAAAAGTATAAAATGATTGCAAAACCTTTCATTTGGAAAAGCGTAAAGGGATTTTGAAGCCTGCTAAAAGATACAATGGAAGAGAATACTGCATTTATAGTAATAAAATAAACAAAAAGTGTCAAAACACAGGTGGGAACTATAAAACATCCAGAAAAACTCAAAAATGGATTTTATCAAGTAGAAATACACATCAAGATTTAAGTAGAAGTAGTAACTATCACAAAGACATCAATCCTCTGTAAGTTAATTTATAAACATAACTTGATTCCAATAATATCATAGATTCTATAGGGAAGAAAAAGGCAAGACAATGCAGGAAAATCTTGAAAAAGAGGAGCAAATTGGTATGGAGAACATGATAAGATATGATATGATACGGTAGCACCTGAGTTCAGTGGAGGAAAAGAGAACTTTAAAGCTTTTGCTAATGTGAAATAATTTCAAATTTATAAAAACAATTGCAACAATAGTGTGAAAACCTTTCCACGGATTGGCCACTCTTTAAAATATTGTCACAGTGACTTTATCATTTCCCCCTCGTTTGCACCTTGTATTTCTATAGCAAATCTCAACTTATAAACATTCAAACTGTGAGTTTTCACAAGTACAAACGGACCTGGAAGTACGAATATCGGTAGATGTGAACAAATTGCGGGAGTAGTTCACATGCCAGACATCTCACAGCTGCCCTGCTGTGTGCTTACTGTACAGTGTGATGGGGGCAGTGGTCGCACAGTGCTCTGCCAGAGCCCAGAATGTCTGGAAGCGAGAGGAAAAGCAGCGGTGATATGGAGGGGACTGCTAGGAAGGACAAAGCAATATACATTGTGTACTTGTGTCGCAGATGTATATGATTCACTTTGTCAGACTTATCAACAGTTGTAGCCAACTTACAAATGTGCTACCAGAATAAAACTCATTTATAAGTCAGGGACTTACTGTATACTATTTTCTGAACCATTTGAGAATAGTTATATATGTTATACCCTTTACCTGGTAATGTTTCCATATATATTCAGTGTATATTTTTTTGAGAACAAGAATATTACAATATAGTTGTCAACGTTTGGATATTTAACATTGATATAGCACTTTAACATATAATGTATATCCCAGATCTATCAATTCTCCTAATAATATCCCTAACAATAAATTTGAGTACAACATAAAAACTGGAATCACGTGTTGCTTTTAGTTTCTTTGTTTCTTTAGTTGCTTTTCCTTGACTTTTGTGTCCTCATTGTACTGATGTATTTTGAAGATTACAGGCCACTGGCCATCTAGAATATGGAATATTATTTAGCGCTATGAAGAAATAAGCTATCAGGGCATCAAAAATGTGGAGAAACCTTAAATATATGTTTTCAGATTGAGAAGCCAATCTGAAAATCTTTCATACTGTGTGATTCCAGCCATATAACATTCTGGAAAAGGCAAAACCAGGAAGATATCAAGAAAGAAAAGTGGTCACGAGGGGTCGGGAGAGGGAAAGGAGTAGAGCACAGTGGACTTTGGGAGGGGGCAGTGAAATTACACTGCATGACGGTGCCATGGTGGATGTCTGTCTTTATACATTTGTCCAAACTCATAAAAGGTAAAATAGAGCTCACCCTAACTTGAAGTATTAGCTTTGAGTTATAGTAATGGGTCAATGTAAGTTTATTTATTTATTTACTTAGAGGCATAGCAAAGATTATTTAGAAGAAAAAAAAAACCCTACATAGTCAGAAGGGAGTTGAGGCATTCAGAGAATGGAACACATTATTTTCTGGAGTTGGGAATAGTTACGTTTTCCTTGAGCGGGTGGAAAGCAATGGAATTTGTGAATTTATAGGAAATTCTGGCTTAGTTTATAGAAACAAGAATGGTCTTACCCACAGAACGATAACGGCCCGTTCTGCGGTTGAAAGGCATGGACCCGAGGGCTGGGGATATAGCTCAGTGGAATAAGCGCCCGCCTAGCAAGTGCAGGGTCCTGAGTTCGATCCCCAGTACCGCCAAAAAAAAAAAAAAAAAAAAAAAAAAAAAAAAAAAAAAAAAAAAAAAAAAAAAAAAAAAAAAAAAAAAAAAAAAAAAAAAAAAAAAAAAAAAAAGGCATGGGCCCAGTCTATTCTTTTTTAAAGATGGATGATTTAAGATGTTTTGCCTGAAAACATTGTTTGAACTCTCTCAATCTGTTCTTTTATCTCAAGATCAGGTTTCCATCCTTTAATTTATTAACAGACCTAATTTATGGGCTTATGTTATTATTAAGGGGTTTTGAGTATAATGGTCCTGGAAGAACAGAAACACAAACAAATTCAGGCAATGCCAACACAGATAACCTTGCGCAGCTTTTCTTGAGTAGTCTTAAAACTACAACTTCTAAATTATGATTTTTCCTTGTCTCCTTTTCATGTATATTTGTTTTTTCTATTCTACCTCATTCCCTTCTGATACTTTGATCCCTCATTCTTAAAAGATACAGAAGGACCAAATATTCACCTTCTTATAGCTGCTTCAGGCTGAGGAGGAGCACTGACTCTGCAGGGATTGAAAGTCTTCTGACTGACTGAGGGAGGCATAGAGATAATCTGGTTTTGTTGTTTAAAGAACCATTATTTTTTGGTATTCTGAAAAGGAGGGCAAAGCTATACAAGACATTAGCTCACAACGATGGAGATCAGGCAACATAAAAGAATTCTAATACATCGTTTCATAGTTTAAAAATGATTTTTTCCACCAATATTCCAGTGAATCAGGAGACCATCAAGTCACTGAAGCTTAAAGTAGGATCTGACAGCACACTAATTTGTGAATGTAGGTCTTGTAATGCAGGAGATCTGTTTGCAGATTTGTCAGGAATGTATACACAGCATTCTGTTTTGGTAATAGCACATGTTCCAGCTTGTGGTACAGTTAGACTATCTAGGACCATTCAATCGTGTAGGTTTATTATTGCTAGAAAGTGTGGCACTCTAGTGGGGCAGTGCTGGTGGTGGTGGGAGGTTGTGTGTGTGTTGGAGCATGGTGTGCATGGAAAATGTCTGTTCCTTCTCAATTTTGCTGTGAGTCTAAAATTGCTTTTAAAAGTAAAGACTATTAAAAATTGAATGGAAGCTATTAAACTAGAGAATGACCTTCCATTTTGGTTTCTGTTATGTTTCCTTATGATTAGATTCAGGTTTTATTTTTTTGGACTGAAATATAAAACAGATTTTAAAATGAGTGGTGTTAGGATAACAGGATAACTGTATGGAAAATGATACTATATATCAGAATGAAATCCAAATCTATTAGAGATTAAATATAAAATAAAAATGTACAATTGCCAAAAGAAAACATAGATGGGAGTGAGAAACAATTGTCCTATGTTTCAGAATACACATGAGTTGATAAACATGTAAGAAACAATCATTTTATGTCCCCCCAAGTAAAGTAAAATATTAAGCCTGAAAAATTTCTGTCACAATAAGATGACATCTTTTTTTTTTTTTTTTTAGGTACTAGGGATTGAACTCAGGCTCTTTGCACTGAGCTGCATCCTCAGTCCTTAGTTTATTTTTTTATTTTTATTTTGAGATGATCTCTCTAAGTTGTTCAATTGCCCAAGCTGGGTTCAAACTTGCAATCCCGCCTCAGCTTTCCAGAGTGCTGAGATTATAAATATGATGTCATATTATTTAAAGGGCTTTTAAATATAAAAAGACTGATAATTACGTAGAAAAATAAGTGAGATTTTCACAACTCACAGGAACAGAAATTGAAATAGCCTTTAGAAGTGTGAAAAGATGCCAGTTTTATTTATAGTAAGAGAGCTATAAATTAAAACGACCCTAAACACTTTCTCAGTTATTGCAGTGGGAAAAATTCAAAAGCTTTATGTGAGTACCTCAGTTAGCTCCTGGAAAAATAAATACTAAGATATGACTAGCTGGAATTCAAACTATTACAGGATTTTGAGAATATCTAGCAAAATTACATATGCATTGATCTTTTGATCGAGCAATCTTAATTCTAGGAATCAATTCTGGAGACAGAAATCTATCTCAAAGACAAAAATAGGCCCTCAATTTATGCACAGTTTATTAAAGTAACATTTGCAATACAAACACCAGAAACAAACTGTGGCAATTAACAAAGGACTGGTTGACTAAATTCCGGTACAGTCACCCAGTGGTGTACTTTGTAGTTATTATAATGAAATGAAGATTATTATGTAACTATAAAAAATTAAAGACTGTGTCTGCACACTTTCATGAAATAATCAGCAGCGTATGTTGTTTAGTAAAAAAAGCAAGAACTAGAAAGTGATTAAAGGGAATGTATCTATACTGGTATCAACATAGATACGCAGAATATACATTCACATAATGAATAAGGATACTCAAAACCTAAAAATATATATATCCCATATTCCACATATAGAGGGTTATATATGAAATAAAGTCCAACAAGAAGGACATTCAAAAGCAAATATCACCTAGATTTTTCTTCAACTTGACACTATAAACATACATGTATTTATATGTTTATAAAATGAAACAAAATTTAAAAATAAATCTGTAAAATAGCACATAAAATGAAACAAATGAACTCAACTGAGTATTAAAGTGGTGACTCTCTTACTAGTCACTTTTCTTATTGCTGAGACATCATACCCAGCACTTGCAGTTTCAGGGAGGAGGGGTTTACTTCGGCTTACTTTCTTAGAGGTTCAGTCCATGGTTGACAGGCTCTAAAGAAGACACAGTGTAGCAGAGGAACCTGGAGGAGGAAACTGCTTACCTCGCGGCAGCGCGGAGGCAGAGAGAGAAGGTTGGGGCCGGGAGGAGGCTTTCTCTTTTCAGGTCAAGCCCTCAGTGATCTATCTGTTCTTACCAGATCCCACCTCCTAATAGCAGGCCAGCGTTACTGCAGCCATAGTCTCACCTTTCAAAAGTCCTACCTATGAGCACATGACACTTGTGGAGCACATCTAGATGTAGACAATAACAGTGAGATAACCATGTAAAGATCCAAGAGACTTTAAATCATATCCCTAGTATGTACAGTCTAAGGACAGAAAGATTGGACAAAATCTAAGCTAGGCTATCCTATTATTTTCCAGAATAATGGTGTTGTTACTCTGCAGCTGTTATGCAGGAGTATTAGAGGAAATAGATAAGATTTATGGTTAAACAGAATTTTAGAATAAGAGAAAGGAGGTATAAAGATAAAATCCAAGAAGTGTAAAAACCAATTTCTACATTTCAGCTGAAAATACCGGTACAAGTTTGTGTGTGTTTTCTTTTAAAAAATATTTTGGTTTTGTTTGCTGAGAAGCCCTGGGGGGGGCGGGGAATGACTGACAGAGCAGCACCAAAGGCCCCCAACAGCCACACCACGGGTCCTAAATGCCACTGACTGGTGAGAAGAGCCAGGGCTGCTTATACAACTGACTGACTTCAGGTCAGCGGTAGAAAATACATACAATTAACCTGAAACATCTTATTAAAATGTAAAGCAAAGAAATGATGAAACACTACAGGATCATGACAAAAGACCTTAGCCAACTTGAGAGAACTTTTATTGGTTACAAATGAGACCACCTGTGCATCATTACATAATAGATAGATAACTGAAATAGACTGAATTAACACAGTCATTTAAAATTTATCTTTGTAAAGAGTCTTAAAAACAAAAAAAAGGTCTTTGGAAGATGCTTGGGAACATGCTCATTATTTTGAAGGATGATAAAGGGAAAGAATCCATTGTTTTATCTTCTTACACCTTAGATTATCAAATAGTTGATGAAGGAATGTTTCTCTTTGAAGAACTGATGGTAAACAGAGAAATAATGAAGAATATCACCCTTTTGCAACCATGAATGAAACAATTCAGAATAATCTACAATGTCTGTGAGCACCAGAAAACAGACAGACAACCAGGTATAAAGTGCCTCCTGATGGCTGGTATTTAACCACTTTGTGTGGTGGGTAAGTAGCAAACATTGTTAAACATTAAACCTGAATGCAATCATGCATGTAGACCCAAGAGTTTATAGGAAAACTATAGGAAGA
Source organism: Dinomys branickii (assembly GCA_004027595.1). Classification (NCBI taxonomy): domain Eukaryota; kingdom Metazoa; phylum Chordata; class Mammalia; order Rodentia; family Dinomyidae; genus Dinomys; species Dinomys branickii. Next base: position 58,788 of record PVLD010006354.1, read on the forward strand.
CGGACATCTTAAGCGACACCATGAGATACAACCAGCAAAATTCCGAATATGAGAAATGAGTAGGGAAAAAAGGCCTGGTTTTCTTAACAACAACAAAGAGAGAACACGGTATAGATTGAGACATGAGCCATATTAATTGCCATATGTGAACTTTGTCGTGAATGAACAACGTGTTTGATGAGGGACAATTTGATGAGGTAGTTTCATGAATGGCAGTATATTTGGTAATATTATAGAATTACTTTGGTATAATAGGTATATTTTTAAAAAGACTTTATCTTTTTTTTTTTTTTTGTAGTGATGATGATCAAACCGAGGGGTGCTTTACCACTGAGCCTCAGGTGCATTTTGAGACAGGGTCTAAGTTGCTCATGCTGGCCTGGAACTAGTGATTCTGCTCTTTTAGCCTCCTAAGTACCTGGCATGTATCACTGCTCCTGGTGAAGCTTTATCTTTTAAAGATACAGGTTGATAGGCTGGGGGGTTAGCCCCATGGCAGAGCATTTGGCTAGCATGCATGAGACCCTGGGTTCCACCCCCCAGCCACATACCACATGCACGCACACACGGAATATCAGGAATCTGCCCTATGAAGCACAATGTTTTCTTTGTTAAGTGGGAAGTTTAACTGATGTTTTGGAATTTCAGAGTACAGTAAAATTTCAGAGTACAGTGAAGAGGGTAATGTATCCTTAGGAACTATGCCAGAGGACTTCTTGGAGATGTTATATGCACTTGGTGACTTATACCTCATTTTTTCCTAACATGTGTCTTCTCTAGGACACTGAGAAGCGCACTTAGGAAGTCACACCCTGCTTCAGCTCCTGAAACTCGTTCCCGAGGGCTGCACCGGTGGAGGACTCGGAGCTGAGGAACTGCACTGGGCCCTGTCTGTGAGCTCAGAGTGTGAAGGGTGTGTAGCTCCCTCAGCCTCTGTTCTACAGTGTTCTTTTTTGAAATTATTATTATTGTTTCATTTTGTTAGTATGTGTTTGTTATTCACAATAACTTCATTTACTTTGGATAACGGATATACATTTATATGTATATGAACTTTCTCACTTTTCATCCCCTTCCCTAGGTCCCTTTCCCCACCCCCACAGCAATCCTGACCGCCCTCTCTATTGCCCGCTCGTGGCTGGTCAGGTGCTGAATGTCAGGTGGACCCTTTTCCACGAGCCAGGCATGCACTGCGTCTCACTTTTCTGAGTGAGGCTGTCCACTAGAGTTGGTTTCTTGAAGGGAAAAGTGTATTTCCTTCTGCCATTGCCAGAACCAATTGTTTCTACCAGTGGTATTTTAATTGCATACCATGCATCTGTCCGCATATTTTGTTGCCCAACATGGTGAAATTTGTCCCCAAATGATTCCAGTGAATTTTCTCTTGGTGTAAAGTGTATTTTAAAGACAATATGTTGCACAGATATATATCAGGTTGAGATCCTTAACTGTCTGGAACTGATAAAACAACTATAACTTATTCTGACATCAAAATTAAATAACTCGAATTGGTACAGTCCCTTCTTTTACACATTTGGAGGCAATATTAGGATTACAAGATATATAAATCACTGCAATAGCATAGTTGAGAAAAATCTGTCAACTTTAGACTATTCCTGTTTTGACTGCATAGTCAAGAAATAAAACTGGGTATGTTGGTCTTACATTAGCTTATTGCCTATCCCCATGGGCAGCTGAGGGCATGTTCCCACAGATAGGGGTTCTCAAAATGTCCCTTGGGCCTCACTTGGGATATAGGCTCAAAGCTATCAGATTCTTGGTGGGTTGAGGGGGCAGAGAGCTAGTTCAGAACCAGAATCCAGTTCCTTTTAATACTTGTGCTGGTTGAATATGTTGATATTGGCCTGTACTTATCACTAGTTCTGTTATATGTTCAGAGCTTTATAACTCTCAGCAAGGAAATCCAGAAAGCACAGTAACTGTGGAATGCAGGACAATGGCCTTACTCATGTGTGTGTGTGGTCCCTGTTCAACACCTGCATCTGGACTTGGGGTCAGAGCTGAGCCCACTGAGTGTGAGGAATTCTATTCTGAGCCTGTGTTATTGAGGATTTTTCTGTTTCACTGCATCATTTTGACTTGGAAAAGGAATAAGTAAACAGAGACCTTCATTGATTATACATTGCTCTCCCAAGATAGAGCAACCTTATCACCAGAACACTTCAAAACATGACTTAAGAAACAACACAACAGAATTTGATGGCCATAAGTAATTAAAGTGATAGAAGTTCTAAGCATTTGTTTAGCTCATGTACACAGTGGAGGTGTTAATTCTTTTGACATTGAGCTAGCTATGGGGAAACTGAGAGGCAGACAGTTTCTATCTTCCAACAGTTCTTATTGTAAGAAAACTGCTAGTGATAGGACAGCATCTGTGATGCAGGTGTTCTCAACCTTGGGCCATGGATGGTATCACTCTGTGGCTTGTTAGGAAGTGGGCTGTGAGAAGTGGGGTGAGCCAGAGGCCCGATTACCACTGAGACCCACCTCCTGTCAGAACAGCAGTGGCATTAGATCTCCCGTAAGCACAAACCCTACTGTAAATAGCACATTTGAGGACACTAAATTTTGAGCTCCTTATGAGTATATAATCCCCGAACAACCCATCTATGCTCCATCTCCTCTGACTGTAGAAAAATCAGCTTATAGAAAACCAGCTCCTGGTACCAAAAACCAGAGGACCGCTGCTCCGATGTTCATGGACCTGACTTCTTTGTTGTTGTTGTCTTTTTGAGACAGGGTTTCACTACGTAGTTCAGGCCGGCCTTGAGCTCACTTTGTAGCTCAGGATGGCCTTGAATTTGCAACAACCCTCCTGCTTCAGCCTCCTGAGTGCTGGGATTACAGGCCTGCGCTACCACCCCCTGCAGATCTGACATTATACAATGTGACTTTTCTCACATTTTCTTCAAGGCCTGACATGTAGTCATTTAAAATTCTGTGGGACACGTCACTGCCAGGGAAGGGTCATGGACCCAGTAAACTGCATGTAGAAGATACCATCCCTGGTCCCTGCTCCTGACAGTCAGAACTCAGTTCTGTTATTATCTACTCTAGTATTAACTTTGTAATGAAAACTCTAGGCCCTGTAATATGGAGCACTTTCTTATTGTATGGGGTTTTCTGGAATACTAAGCCAGGGAGCTGATAGGAAGAGCATTGACTCTGATGGATGGATCAGAGGCTACACTGTAGGCGAAATGCCCAATGGAGCTCTGCAGAATTGGTAGGGATGGGCCAGGGAAACACATAGTAGGCATTAATGGAAACTGCAATGAAATTTGTATTCTGTGCAGAGGAAAACAGTGCAGAAGACTAGAGGATGGGTGGCAATAACTGGTTGAAGCATTCATTTGACAAACACTGACTGAGCACCAACTACCTACCAGGCTCTGTGGCTGACGTTGGGGATGCAGTGGCAGACAACGGTCTTACAGAGCTTGTGGAGGAGGAAAGTAATCGCATAAGTGAACAAGACAGTTTCAGGCAGGTGTGACACAAGAGGATGTGCCCAAATGACTTGGAGTTGGATAATATTTTAATTATTAGATAGTGTAAAAGCCAAGGCTTTTACATTGAAAAGGATGATGATTGAGAGGACTGAATGTCTAATTATAATGTTGTAGAGGAATGTTTGCATCACAACAGAAGAGCACCTTTGACTGTCCCTCAAATCACTGAATATGCAGACCTTGCCCATGGGAATCAGTGAGAGTACAGTAGGTGCAAAGCGAAAGAGGGGAGGAAGCAAAGGGGTTAGGGAAAGAAAGAAGAGGGAGGGCAAGGTAGGAAAAGTGAGTAGAAAAACCAATGTCTTCGTGCCATGGGTTAATGAGAACAATTGCTAGCAGTTTTTGAGGACGCAACCCTGGCATACCCCTGTGCTGAGTGATTCAGGTATATTAATTTATTGTATCTTCATTCTAGCCTGTGAGATAGTTACTTTTTTCACTTTTATGCATAAGAAAACTGAGGCAGAGAGGTTTGATGACTTGTCTAAAAGTGAAAGGCCAAAGATAGGACTCAAACCTAGGCATCCTTTTCTCTGATAATTATAAGTCTTCTTGCTGCTGCCCACAGCCTTGGGGCTGGCTCTCGGGCCAGCCTTAACTCTGCATTTGTTTCCTGTGTACACAGGACTTGGGAGACTCATTCCGGATTCTGGAACTCACTCAAGCTTGCAATTTTTCAAAAACCCCGAGTTCATCTTTCCTACTGTCATAACTTTGTGCTTAATTCTGGTACCTTTTTGGGATGTTCAGAACTCCGAGAAAATTGAAACCTAATATGAGATACTATCGGAATCTCTTCTGCTGCCCGAGAGGTGAAGCTCTCAGTGGGTGGCAGATGGTCCTCCTGGTATAGTTTGAGCCCACCCTTGAGCCCTGGTATGGCCTCTGAAATCCTGGTGGTTTAGGGTCATAGGAGGCAGGGGAGGAAATGCTAGGGCTCCCTTGGTAATGTCACCCTGGTGAAAATCTGGGGACAAATTCTAATGACCTTCGAAAAGGGTTAGATTTCACAGTGCGACTGGATCATTCATGGCATTGTTTAACCTCCCTCTGATCGGCACATTCATCTCTTCCTAAGTCTGATGCTAACTTTGACTTTATTATAAGTACAAAAACCCTCATTCCCATTCTTAATTTACTTGAACTCTCTCCAGAAGTTTCAATTATGTAGGCTAAAGACTCTCCCTCTTCAAACACAGAGGTTATTCTAGATTCCCCATGGGAATTTAATATTGTTATGTCAAATTGAAGCAGACCAGGGAGGATTATGGGATGGCATCATTTTCTTTGTCTTGCCCAATGCATAAAATTTTTCTGGAATTACAATTTGGTGTTTGTAAAGCGGATTACGACGACTGCTTTTTGATATGGAAATGAACATTTGGATGATGAAAAGCGCTAACACCATAACAGTGTTAACATGACACTACACGGAAGACAGGCTTGGTTTTAGGCAGGGAGACTGAGTGCTGGCTTCACTGCTCAGCAGTCACCTTGGGCTGGTCTCTTAAGTATTCCACATCTCCATGTACCCGGCTGAAAAAGGGAAGCTCAGCTTAGATGGATTTTTGAGTTCTTTTCACTTCCAAAAGTTAGGGCCCCTTAACTTTTAGAAAGTAGGATGGTAGTTCACTGAGTCTGGAAGGAGAGGGGCAAAGGAGTTATTGTTCGAATAATACAGAGTTTTAGTTTGCAGGATTAAAAAGTTCTAGTGACCCACTGCACAGCAATATGCATATAGTTACTACTGTTGTACTACACACTTAAAATGGTTAAGATGATGCATTTATTATGTTTCTAATCACAAAAATAAAAGGTCGAAGACTCCAGTGCTCTTCCATTTTTTTTTTTGTATGTCTCAGACAGAATGCTCTCTATGAAAAGAATGTACTAAAATTGTAAGTTATGTTTATCTTGAGGTCCACTTGAACTACTGGAAACAACTGACTAATGAACCCTCCCCTGACAACACTCAGCCACACAATTTGGCCTCTTTATGGAGAGCCTCTATTGAATTGTTCCTTCTGAGTGCATTTTCCTGGTGAGGAGGTGGTCTCAGAGCTCCTAAAGTGAAGATTGTTTGGCTGGATTCATTTATCATCAAGAACTTTCCTTCATGATGGCCAGGAAGAATAGTTTATCTCCAACATGGTAAATATTATCGAGCAATAGTCTTCTTTAAAGCTTATCCTCAAAGACACAGAATTGGCAAGGGTTCACATTTGGTTTCTGAGCAAAGAGAAATGCAGTGATGGCTGCCTCTGCTCGCTGCGTGTGCCTGAATGAGGAACTCCACATTATTCTTCAACACTTGCTTGGGTCCCTGTGTTGACATGGTGATGGAGAGGACAGCTGAGCTGCTTTGTGAACATCAGAGCTTCAAGATCCAGCAGGAGTGGGGGGTCCTTCGAGGTGGGCTGCACTGAATGCTGTGAACAGGAGCAGATGTCAGTTTCCTTCCCTGCAACCCCCGCCCTACTCCTTTCCTTGAACATTCTTTATTTACGTGGTGCCAGTAATATTTCTACGTTGCGCACACTGATACAAACTACATTAGTACCACTGAAGACCCAGAAACTTTTAGAACGGAAAATCTGAGCATTTTTTTTCTAGTGAACATTTAGAAAATGAAGGCCAAAATTTTAGTAAATTTTGCCCAAAAGAAAAATAGAGATTTTACACAAGGGCAAATGCCCTTAACAAAGGGCAACTTCACTGGCCTGCTGCCCCTTCGGTGATGTTGCTGTGCCCATCTTATCTCCTGGATTCTGTGGGAAGCTGTAGCCCAGCTTTAGGCACAAACTGAGTCCACGTGTTTCCCCTGGTGGACTCTTCCTTTCTGATCACTTCAGGGCAGAAGAGAGGCGATCCTTGGTGGGCATGTGGGTTTGTGCAAGTGGTGGTGGTGGGGGATGGGTTCTCCAGCTGAAATCAATAAATTTTACCTCAGAAGAATTCTTCGCCAAGTTAGATGAGGGGTTGACAGTCCCGAAATGCTCACACAATTGCTGCAGCTGTGTAGTCCTTTAAAAATATATATACATGGAAAAAATAGACAATGGTTCTGAATTCCTCTTTCCACCCCCACTCCATGTCTGCTCCGGGCACATGATCAGAAGGATTCATTTTTAGTGATGCTAATTCATCAATCATTGCAAGTATCCTTGCTCAATCATTGCCAAATTGCCCACATTTCTTTATTTCTTGGTAGAAATGTGGTCAGTAAATTTTTTCTGCATTGGTTTTATCTGGGCCAGTGGGCTTTCCATAAAGTGCATTCAAGACCAGCATCAGCCCCTGGAGTTCCAATTTTATGTAGAGCTGAGAAAACACTCAGATTTTCTCTTTTACTGCATTTGGGCCATTTCCAAGTTTCTGCTACTGGATATTTTGCAACATGCAGAAGCATGGATGCTGAGTTGCTACCCTAAGAAAGTTGTTCCCTTTTTTTTGCAAGTACCCATAAATAGTGTTCTAACTTCTCAGAAACGTGTATACGTATGTTCACAGTAGTATTGTACATGACAGCCAAAAGGTAGAAACAACTAAAGTGTCAGTTAATAGTTACTGTTACCATATACATTTTGGGTGAACTTTGAAAAGATCATGCTAAAACATTATGACTGAGCAATTGATGTGAAGACAATATGCAACATAACAACCACTGCTGAATTCTTAACATCCTGTCTAGTGAAACTCTGTATTGTCTCTAATTTTTAAAATTTATTATTTTCTTATTCCTTTCAATGGTTTGATCCATCTTCCATTCTTACATCTGGTAATCTGAGCAACTTTGTTGAAGATAACTGTATGTAACATAACAAACACTGTTAATCCCTGTCATTTGTTTGAAGCCCCATATCATTTTTAATGTCCTTGCTTTGTTTTGTTTGTGTTTTGCTATTGTTCTTTTTTAACTATTCTCTTTGAAATACAAAATAAATAAAACATTATGAAATATTATAGTAAAGAAACCAGACACAAAAGGTAACACTGTGTGGTTTCTTCTGTGTGGTAGACTAGGCAAATCTGCAGGTTCAGGAAACAATTTGGTGCTGGGGGTGTGGTGAGTGGGAGAGAAGAATGAGGAATTGTTATCCAACAGGTATAAGTTATTCTTTTGGGACAATGGAAAAGTTTTAAAAATAGTCGAGGTGGTGTTGGCATAACATTGTGAGTTTGCTAAAATGTACAGTTTGAAATGGTAGATTGCATGTTTATAAATGTCACCACAGCTTAAAAAGTAATGTTTCTTCTTCTTTTTAGAAGTATTGAGAACTGAACCCAGGTCCTTCACACTAAGCTAGATCCTTAGTCCCTTTTAGTTTTAGTTTGAGACAGGACCTTGCCAAATTGGTAAATTGTCCGGGTTGGGACTGAACTTGCAGTTCTCTTGCTTCAGCCTCCCAGAGTGCTGGAATTACAGGCAGATGCCACCACAGCTGGCTCCACTCTCTTTTAAGTATGTCATATTTTTGCTGAGGTGTATGCCTCTCCTTCCCCTCCAACCCAGACAGCTTCTTTGTTCACATTCTATCTAAATGATCCGTTTCAAGGCCTGGAATTAGGCACAGTTACTGTTTATCTCTTTTTTTCATGCTCTCTCCTAAAATTTTATGTCTTTATAGTACTGTACCTCTCAATGTACCTCTTTGCCTTTGTGACAGACATACTCTTAAGAGTTTGTACATCCATCTTCAGGACTAAGCTTGATTCCCAATGATAAAAAAAAAAAGCTCTAGAAAACTGTTGAAATCACTGTGTCTGGCAGCTGGAGATGAGTCAGATATTGGCTTTTCAAAGCCAGAGAGATCTGAGTACAGCAAGTGCAGTTTAAAAAATAAAACACACCAAACACCTTCTTTACTTCTGGTCTTTTATGCGACTTGCTTGGCTGGTTTTCTCTCTTGAATGTTTTAATAAAGGAAAGAGGTTTCCTCCTGCTTATTCCTCTACTAGAGCCTCTAAGTAATGAGAGATTCTAGAATGAGTCTATTTGTAAAAGTAGTGTTATAAACCCTAGGGAAAGGTTATCCACATTTTGTGTTGGAAGGAGAACGTGACTGAGAAGATGTAGGAGAAAAAGACAGAGAGAATGAGCTCAGTAGCAAGTTAAAGAGGACCCATTACAAGCAAAGGAAATGGAACAAGATGGGGTTAGAACACTGAAACGGAGGTGTATGTAGTGTGAGGCTCCTCCCACTTTCCATTCGTGATGCTACAAGAATCTTTGGATAGAATTATTCCTCAGTTTGGTGACCTTACTATCTCTTATCTGCATGTGATAAGGAAAGTAGCTTACCCTACTTAAAGCAAGGATAACTGACCCTAGATTTCAATTTAGTGTTAAATTCCTTGGGAACAATTTTGATCAACCAAGCTCAAGATGAGGAACAACTGGGTTCAAGTTCCACACACCGAGGGTAGAAATTAGTTCTTTTGTCTAAAAAGAGAAGACTGATAGCTTTATAAATGCTAGCTGGACTTCAGATAACTTGTCCAATATTCAGATGAGCTAAGTGAAAATCAATTAGAAACACATATTTAATTTATCTTGAGGCATGTGAGTTTTAAGATGATGGAGAGTTTAGCTATAACAATAGTTTGAGGAGGTTGAGTAAAACCTTTTTGGGTTGAGTTTGGAGATACAGTAATTCTTTAGATAAGACTTCAGGTAACTTAGAATGACTTAAGATGGACCAATCAGGTTTTATCACTGGGGGAATATGAAAATGGGGCATGGAGACAATATCAGTTCACTGGAAGCATCTGTTTAGTCATGTTGATTTGGAAAGTAAGATCGCCATTCCTAAGGGGATGATTAAACCGTGAAGCTGGTCTCTGTCTCTGTCTCTGTCTCTGTCTCTGTCTCTGTCTCTGTCTTTCTCCAGTTCTTTCTCTGTCTCTCTCTCAAGACAGACATACACAGAGACTGACAGAGAAGCAGAATGCTTAGTTCAAAAGAGAGAGAGAGGAGTGAAAGAGAGACACAGAGAGACAAAGAGACAGAGAGACAGAGAAGGCAGAAGCAAAAGTCCCTGGAGACTTTCTAGTTATTAGTTTCCCTAAGGTCCAGCTTTGGCTCTTCTATTTATTGTCTTGAGATTCTCTTATATGTTACAACAAACTATACACTCATGCCAGCGTGGGTGGCTTTTAGTTTCTCATAAGCCCCAAATGATCGATCCCCAAATAACTCAATCCTTTGCCTGCTGCCCAGGCCAGCTCCTGTGGGGCAAATGGTGATCTCCATTTAAAAAGCTTTTGAAGGATGGTGAATTCAACTCTCATAAAAGCTTATTTCAGTGTTTAGAAACCTTTAATTAGAGTCTTATTCCACTCCAAATTTTACCCAAAGGAGAGTTCATTTTTGTTCAGTAAAATAGGTTACAATTTTCTGTCTTACCCAATACAGACTTCAGCTCTTCCACTGTGTTTCTCACGTGCTTCACTGTAAGAATTACAGAGGTGTATTTTAAAAATTCAGATTCCCTGTCTCCCTCTCTGGATCCGATCCAACGGTCTGGGGTGGAGCTAGGAATCTGTATTTTTAACAAGTACCCCTAGTGATTCCTATAATCAGGAAAGATGAGAAACATTATACTTAAGGATAGTTAAGTGTTACCCCTGTGATTTACTGTCTCTGAAAAATGTCCTCGCCTCTAATTGCCTCCTCACCCAATTCTAACAAGTTCAAATTTGTCTTTCTCGTCATGGATCAGAACAAACACCAGTGTCTTCATAAATCCCTGATCATGAAAGGAAAGAGGAGAAACACCTTCCTCCATTTCAAGTATAAGAAAAACGGTTGCTGAGCAGTTCTTGATATGGTACAATCTTTCTTAACTTTTATCTATTCCAGTTTTCATTATGAGTATTCAACTATTTGTCCAATGTCCCCTCTCAGAGCATATGGGTGAGGTTTGGTGTCCTTTTACTCAAGAATTCTTTGGAGAACATGGAGAGCATTTGAGAAAGTAAGCTTAATATGGGATATATGTAGGAGCTGGCAGAAATCTACCTGGAAGCCATTCAGCAGTAGCTCAGGGGTTATAAAAGTATCTTCCTTGACGGGAAAAATTACTGAATTCTCCAGGGTCAAGTCCATAGAGGCATGGCTCCTTAAGATGAGTCTTCCCCACCCTACCCTTCTGGGGAGATGATCAAGACTTCTGAGATATTTATCAAGGAAAGATATAAGACGGTTACTGGAAGAAGCAGTTGACTTGGGATATGCAGTTTGTTGAGTGACAATGGTATTTTACTCCTCTTTTAAGAGAAAGGATTGGATGTGCTTTTTACAGTTCTACAAGATTGGGGTGCTTGGACTGTTTTCACTCTACAGATAGAAACAGATTTTTAGTCTATACTCTGAAATTTTGCTGAACCCATCAGAGTGTGTGACACTGCCCACAGGGGCAGGGAGCAAGACAGAGAGGGCAGAAGTGAGAAGGAGCTCTGTGTTGGCGTGCGGGGAAGTATGCATTCTTATTGTTTGACTTGATGAGGAGGTATGAGGTTCGCTGTGGTCAAGTGAAGACTCCTGGTGGGGGCCAGGCTATGCTTGCTAGGCATATCCAAGAGCAGTGCCTGCTTAGGTGAGGGGATCAAAGCCAAAACAACAAAAGAGTATGAGTTGGGGCACTCATTTTGCTGGGTGGAGGTGGGGAGGAAGAGACAGAGCTCCATGTCTGTGCTGGATTGTCACACTGGGCATGATGCAGGACAGGCTCCTGAAGGCAGTGTGTGAACACCGGTTATGGGGAGGGAACCAGCGACTAAGAACAGAAGAAGACAGCGGATTTGCTACCTGTGATGTATAACCACTTATGCAAGAGGCTAAAAAACCTCACGCTATGCTTGTTGCTAAACTACATCCCAGGGGTGAAACAGGGAGAAGAAAGAACAGGAGAAAAGCGTGGGAGGACAGATCACTCCTCAGCTCCCAGCCCTGGTACAGATCAATAGTTCAGTTATAGATAAAGGACAAGAAAGTTTTACAAAGCCATAGAAAAATTTAAATTACCAAACATACCTGAAGAAATTATTATGTACCCAAACAGATTTTTACTATGGCTTAACAAAAAAAGAAGGAATTTTGAGAGAGTAAAATTACTAGCTATTATTTAGAAAATGAAGATGATTTGATGCCTACACTGTTTAACCAAGTCAATTACACACGCAGTGACTAGACCCTATGCTCAGCTTCATCTTGTCATTTTTCAAATACGGGTGCCAGACTAACCTCTGTACTTGAATAAGTATAAGCCTGGGGCTGTTAGAATGGAAAATTATTTGCCACCTTTCACATGATAATAGCCTGTTGCTGTTCTCACAATAGCATTATAATATGTAAGTACATTGTTATCTGCTATTATGCCAGTATTTTCATTCATTTGTGCTTTTCTACAGAATTTTGTGTTTTTGCAGGTTCATTATAACAAAAGCAGCACATACTAAATGACATACTTTAATATGCATATTTTAAAACTTCCAGTAAATGTATAAAACCTTCAACATAAAGCAATGAACGTGTGCACCACTTCAGCAGTTTTCTTGTACTCTCATATGTTTCTTTCCTGCTGCCGTCCACTCCCACCCACACTGTGTCCCTACTCCCCACCCCCTAAATCCTCAGGCAACTTTTGATTTGTGCTGTCATTTTTGGATTAGTTTGCCTTTTCTAGACTTTTATAAAAATAAAACTATTCAAAATAAACTCTTGGTTGGTTTCTTTCCCTTCGCACCATTATTCTGTAATTAATCTATGTGGTGGTCTGTTTCAGTGGTTCACTCCTTTTTGTTGCTAAATAACGTACTGTTATACATATGTACTATCATTTCTTTACCAAGTCATCTTTTTTATTTTAAAGAGAATAATAAAAAAAGAACAATAGCAAAATACCAACAACACAGGCGAAAGCCAAACAAAGCACAAATGATGACAGTGACGTGGGGTTTCAGAACGAGGCGGGAGGGATTGACAGCAGCTGTCACGTTAGCTACTGTTATCTTCAGTGAAGTTGCTCAGATCGCCAGGTGTAGGAGTGCGAGGTGGGTCAAACAATTAAAAAGAATAAAACGTAACAAAAACACCACTAGAAATGGTACAGAGTTTCACTAGACAAGATAGTAGGAATTCACCAATGGTTGTTATATTGCATATTATTGCCTTGAAATTAGTTGCTCAGATTACTAGACATAAGTATGCAAAATTAATCAAAAAGAAAAAATAGGCACTAATTGCTCTTTTCAGTAAACCATTAGACATCAGCAGTACAGTTATCCTAGCTCTCCTTCTCTCTCTCCCTCTATTTTTCCCTTCCTCCTTTCTTTTTCTCCATTCCCTCATCCCAGTTGTTCCTTCCTTTGAGCAATTTCTTTCCCTTTCTTAATGTCTATTGTATGTTTTGGGTATTATTTACTCTTTCAGGTTCTTATACTAGGGAGCAATTCAGTGTTTACAAATGTGAGTCTGATTTATTTCACTTATGAGTATGGACTCAAGTTGCATCCATTTACCTATAAAAGCCTCAAATTTATCTTTTTTATGGCTGAGTAATACTCCATTGTATAAAAATACCACATCTTTTTATCCATTCCTCAGTTGATGGGTATTTGGGTTGTTTCTAAGATTTAGCCATGACAAATTGTCCTGCTATAAACATAGGTGCACATGTATTGCTGTGGTGTGATGTTTTTAATTCTTCTGGAAAAATATCCCAAAGGGGAATAGCTGGGCTAAGTGGGACTTCTAATCCTAGTTTTATGAGGAATCTCCACATTGATTTCTGTAGTAGTTTCACCAGTCTACACTCCCTCCAGTTATGGAGAAGTGTTCCTTTTCCCCCACAGCCTCTCCAGCGTTTGTTATTGATTGAAATCTTAATGACAGCCATTCTTTCTGAGGTGAGATGGAATCTGTGTTGTTTTAATTTGCATTTCTCAAACGACTAATGCTGTTGAACATTTTTTAATACATTTATTCACCATTAGCATTTCCTCCTCTGAGAAATGTATATTCATCTCAGATGCCCATTTTTGGATTGGGTCTTTGAATTTTGGGGGCCTGAGTTAAAAAAAAATTCTTTATATGTACTAGAAAGAAGTCCTTTGTCTTAGGGGCAGTTGGCTAAATTGTCTTAGGGGCAGTTGGCTAAAATGTTTTCCCAAATCATGGGTTTTCTTTTTACTCTGTTGATGATTTCTTTTATCAATTCATCTTTTAACAGACAGTTGGACAATTTTTTGGTTATTACAAATAAAGTTGTCATAAATATTTGTGTACAAATCATTGTGTGGATTTTATTTATCTTGCTAAGTACATGAGAAATGGAATGACTAGATGATGTGGTAAATGTGTTTATTTTAAGAAAATGCCAAACTGTCTCTGAGGGTGAACATAGTATTTCATATTCCTACTAACAATGTCTGAGAGTTTCATTTTACCCATATCCTTGCCAACACCTGTTATGATCAATCTTTTTAATTTTAGACATTCTAATCAATATGTGATGGCATCCTAATGTGGTCTTAATTTGTATGTCCTTCACTGATTCATTGACTGTTTTTCAGAAAAAAATATTTTTCAGGTGCTAATTTGTCACCTTTGGTGGAATATTCATTCATATATATTGCCCATTCAAATTTGGATTATTGTTTCTATGTTGAGTTCTTTTGAGAGCTCCGCTCCTTTTAGATCTTAAACACAAGTCTTTCATCAGCTATATGATATTTTCTTTCAGTCTGTGGCTTTTCTTTTCATTCTTTTAATAGTATCATTTGGAGAACAGATTTTTCTTTAAAAAATACATTTTGATGAATTCTAATTTATTCTATCCTTTCATTTTTCTAACAAATCATGCATTTGATGCTATATCTAAGAAAATCTCTGTTTAGCTCAATTATGTATTTGTTTTAGATACAGATGCATCCTTAAAGAACATAATTTTGAGTTGCTACTTGGGTTATACTGAAATCAACATTTTTTCCCCTTGTGTAATATTCTCTTTCTGTTCAGAGTATTGCTGAGCATCTAGTGACATTGTGCACATCCTGTTAGCTAAGTCTGTGACAAACCCATGATGAATATCAACTATGTTATTCAGTGGTACTCTTTGATCGAGGCTGCACATGGCCAGTTTATAGATTTAGCCTTCTAGTCAACTATGTTCTCACCCATGAGAAAGACGGTCCTGTCCATGTATTCCTCATTTATTAAAAAGAATGTCAGATTTGGAGAAATTATATTCTCTGGGGTTATTGATCTATCCATTGAAGAATGCAGGAAAGGTTTTTGCTGTTGTTTTTGGTTCAGGAAATCGAACCCATGACATCAGGCTTGCCAGGCAAGTGCTTATGCCACTGAGCTATATCCCTGGGCCTGATGCACTGAGGAACACTAAACTGACCTGCAATTCTTCCTGTTGGCCCCTTAATCATTCCACATACAATTATATGAGTCTATCTATTGTTTAGGTGCTCTAATGTGGACCCTGGTCTAATACTAACCACAGATAAACAGAGGCACACATGACTCTATTTTTGGTTATAGTGAATATTAATTATCCTTTGAACCTCTTTTATATTTTACTCAAATTAACTTCACTTTTGGTGACTTTTATTTTCATCGAGTGAAACCCTTCATTACTTTTTTCGCTTATCACTCTTCAGGGTCCTCTGTTGAATTCACACCTCTTCTTCACCTTCTCTCACTTCTTTGCACCAGGACTCATTCTATCATGAAGAATTCATCAGCCCACTAATCCTTCGGGTTGTCGTAAGTCCTTTATTTATGGCTCATAATCAGTCTTCCTGGGTGTCTTGCTTCCAGCTCCACACATGTCTGAGAACAAAGTTTACCCATATTATTTTCAACCGCAATTTAGTATGTTTCCCTTTGTGTTTCCTGCCTGGCTGCTTTCCATCAGTTTTCCAATTCTTATCTCTCTCTTCTTTGATGTATTAGCTCTGTTAAAGAGGCTCACCCTTCCTGACTTCGTAAAACAATCAGAGCTATTCTTCTGTGCATCTGTCCACCATCTTGCTTCAAAGATGCTAATTTTCTTGACATGTCAGTTTGTCAACATGAAATTGTAAAATATGAAACTGCTCTCTGTGGTTCCTTTATATGATTTAGAGATTTGAAAGTATATTCTTGCATTCAGCTTCAATATTATCTTGAGAGTCTTGAAATATTCTAATAAAAATAAAAGGAATATCTTAACCCCCGCAATGGGTTTTTAGAAGAAATATCTTTAGCAGAGTCATTAATATTCACTGGCTTTATTCAGTGATGAATAAATCTGGTGTTTGACAACTGTCAAAGCAGCTTTCTTTGGACTCCTCCTCTACCTCCTTTTCCTGGGGTCACTGTTGTAGTATCTTTGAAGTGCGGATTTTGGGTTGATTTGAAGTAACATATGAAAATGTGGTTGAATGCTCCTTACAGTCTCCAGTAGAAATTTGTCCACATCAGAGACCCTCTACATGAGGGGCATGATGGGTTTTGTGTTCCAGGGAGGCCCAGCATTTGACAAGCTGGGCATGTTTTAGATTAAAATAGAAGCACATTGGCAGAATGATGTAGGGAAGCTTGCATAATGTATAATGCCTGTCAGCACCCTGCCTTGATCGAACCAATGCTTACGAGTACACCAATTTAATGAGTCCAATATACACCTATAAGTTTTTATAAGCTAACACCAAAGCAAGTTAGAAAAAGTTGAAACATATGTTTTTGACCAATTGTGAAATTTTTCAGGTACTCACCCACGAGACTTTCAAATCCCTATAAAATTTCTACTGGAAGCAGTTTCTGGAGGCAATAGCAAGCTTGGGGTTTAAATTTACCTAGCACCGTGAAGGTGTTATTACGCTCATGATCTGAAGATCTGCCTTATAGCAATCTTTGCTTCCTTATTTTCTATGGTCTTTAATTCATGTGTTTTGGCCACAGACTAAATCTTTTTGCTCAATCTAATGCTGCTTGATTCATATCATTATTCAAATAAAATGTCTTCGAGTTAACAAAAGGGCTAGAGAATGATATAGTTGGAAGAAGAAAGAAATGCTTAGAATGAAATTATCTGATTAGCTACCACTTGATAATAAATCTATTTTTATTTCCTATTCCCTTGTTGATGAAAATCTTTAGAATATTTTCCTAACTTTAGTAAATTCAAAATGTAGCAGCATAATTTCACCTTAATGCTTGAGAATGTTGTTGTTCCTGAGGTTTACATTTCTGAACATTTGATTCTTACTGGAAATAGTTCCTAGCATAGAATAGATTTTCAATAAATATTTTCTGAAAAAAAAGAATGAACTGTATAGAAATGACATTCAAGAAGCTGCAATAAGACTTAAATTTTCATTGATCTGAGGGCAGGTATTGTATATGTCCCATAAAATTACTTTCTACTTTCAAATTTACTTTTACAAAACTGCAGTGCAGGAAGAATCATTAAATTAGGTAATGTTAAGTTTAGATGTGTTCTGATGAACTGGGCCTTAACAATGTTGTATTTTTCTTTTGTCTTTTGTGGAGAAAAATACTGAACTACACTGAGATTATTAGTAAGAAACAGGTTGGTTCAAATACAGTTTAAGAGATTGTAAAGCTGTGTTGAGCATTCAGGAATGTAGTGGGTTTTGTGTGTGCCAAAACTCTTCAGCCTATACCATCCACAACCAAGATCAGAAAGTTTGATGATCCACAGAGTCAAAAGAAACGCAGCTCAAGCCAAAAGGAGTGACAGGATGCACAGTATATATTGTATGTTGCCCTCTTTTAAGAGCGATTTTCAAAGAAGACATGAAATGAGAATTCCCTAGCCAGACTTTACTCTCGTCGTTCCATCGTAATTGGCACAATGGCTTCCCTGACATCTGTACCAAAGATGTTCCTGATTGCTGGATGCATGATATTGGCAGTGGTTGTCAGCTGTTCTGGGTTACTGCGGCTGATGTAATCACCAAAGTTTCATTCATAACAAGCACTCATCTTATATGGGCCTTTAACCATTTGGATATGGATTTGTGCTGCACAGGTCAAAGTTTGAGCATGTATACAGCACAAAGCAGTCCAAAATGTTCTGGTGGATATTTTATTTGCCAACAATGTTTCTTTCAGTTGTGTCCAATAAAAATAGTTTGAGTGGATGGATGGTGTGGAAAGACAAGGTTCTTATACCTATGGGTCTCTCTGATCTTTCATCTTCCCCCTTGAGATCTCTACTACACTTTTCATCAAAAGTACCAGAGACACACTTCTTCAGGACTGATTCTCAGGCCCATTCTTCAGCGATTGATGACGTGTGCTTTCCGTGTGCAGCCATGTGGATAGTGTAACTGATCTTCCCCGTTCAGCAGTTATTGAGTGCTTTGTGTGTGTGTGTGTGTGTGTGTGTGTGTGTGTGTGTGTGTGTGTGTGTTTTGCCTGGCAGACTCCTGTTTCTCTTTTAAGACTTGGCTTGAGAATCCTCTTTGCAAGAATTGTTTCTTGACATCCTCCCCCATAACACCTTTACTTATGCTCTGATAGAATCATGTGTTTATGTCTGTCAAAGTACTCAAAACTCTGTACTGAAATTTTATGCCGTCTCTCTGTCATCTTCTGCAAAGTGCAAACATCTCTATGACAGCGACTGGATCTTACTTGTCTGTATACAGGCATCCTATCACCTGGCATTGGACAGGGAGGAAGTATCCTCAAATGATAGCATGTGCAGATAATTTTAGCTAATTTAGGAGTTGATTGTAGGTATTTCATGGGTCTAGCACTTACATTCAATGGGATATAAGAAAGTCATTCCCCTTTATAATTCTTCCGCAATTCTTCTGATAATGACAAGACATTTTTAGCCACTTCTAGTATGTTATTATTATGTCTCTATCACTTCCTTATATTCTATTTTAATGAAGAGAGGTCAATTCCAAGGCTCAGAGTTTTTAAAACAACAGTATCCAGCTAAAATCCCATGACACTGTTTGGTTTTACAGTATTTTATTTTTTGTTATAGTCTACCTGTTTTCATTTATTACTATGATGTGCAATATTGTTAAAATAGTATTTATTTCAATAAGTCAATGTTTAAAAGAGAAAAATATAGGGGGATATGTGAGGACATCTCAAAAGTTAAATCGTCATGTACTATGCAACTTTAAGCAAGTTAACAGACCTCTGGCTCTTCATGTTCTTTGGCAGTAGAATAGAAATAATAAAAGTACTTCTCTGATGAAGTCATATGAAGCATAAATGAGATCACAGAGGTGCTTTGTGCAAGGCATTACACCAGCACCACGAAAATCTGCTATTGTTACCGTTGCTTAGCCTCTGATGATCCTTCTAAGAGCTAAGTATGAATTGACTTTCTGCCCACAAAATCTCAGGCTTCTCTAATCTCTGAGAGCCTTGTTTTAGTCTCTTGTAAAAGGAACATAATACTGTTATAGGCAGCTAAGTTAGATAAAAAATATTATAGGCAGTCAGACAGGGCCAGGCCCTTGAAGGAGACAGCACAGAATATGAGATACCTGCAACTGTTGGGAAGACAGATACCTCCAGCTGTGGGCCAGACCTCGAGACAAAAGATGACACAAACGCACCCACATCCTTCCTAAGGATCAACATCAGGGACTGATATTCTAAATAGGTATCGATCACATGAAGAAGCTAGGAGGAGCCACTAACCCGAGCCCCTAGAGGAAAAGCCCCTGTTCTGTATTCATGTTTGCTTGCTGTGTGACTTGCTTCCCCATTTGATACAGATTTAATCAATTTTTTTTTTTTTTTTTTTGCGGTACTGGGGATCGAACTCAGGACCCTGCGCTTGCTAGGCAAGTGCTTATTCCACTGAGCTATATCCCCAGCCTGATTTAATCAATTTTACCTGAGCAATTACACTCATAATTTTATTGGTTGACCATAGTTTGGCCCCACCACACGCCCACCTTGTAATGTTCCACTTTTCCTCACCTTGTGCCTGCCTCATCTTCTGGACTTGCTCCACAAAGGTCCCTAGAAAAGGCAGGGTCCTTGGCAACCCACTTGGGACCACTTCTGTCTCTCTCTCTTGGACAGAAGCTTTCTTTCCCCGAATAAATACATTCTGCTCTTAACCTCCATTGTTCCAAAAATTCATTCTTTGATTTTAGAGAACAAGAACTCATACTAGGCATCTAGCAGGCTGGGAGTTTCTTTCCCCTACATCAATTCAATATCACCTTCCTTGTAAGAGTGTTGTGAGGATTGCGGAGGAGCACTCAAGCCTCTGGCTTTCTAACTGGATGGTACTTAGAGGGTAGAAGATACGGTGACACAGCTTTCTGGAATGTTAGCATTAATAGATTACTTCAAAGCCACTTCCATATTAAAACGTACATTAAAAATGGAGCTACGGCTGGGGATATAGCTCAGTGGAATAAGCGTCTGCCTAGCAAGCGCAGGGGCCTGAGTTCGATCCCCAGTACCGCAAAAAAAAAAAAAAAATGGAGCTAATTTTCATACGAGTGTTTAAAATCATTCATAAGGTGGAAAAATTCTCTTCTAGAAACTTTCTCCTATTTGTTAAAGGATAATGTTCACTTTCCCTTGCCATTAGGATTCTTGCTAGGAAACCCCAGAAATACAATGCAAGTGAAAGTGCTTTGCTCAAAGCAAAGGGCTGTAACGGTTGAATAATCATACAATTTACATACACTACATTCTAGGAGGTTCTCAAACATTACATCTCATCCTTATAGACAGTTCTTAACAGATACTCAATACTTCACCTCTCCACTAGGTAACACCAGAAGTCACTGGCAGTCTGGGATTTTAACTTAACTTTTCTGATTTTGAAATCCCTCAAACTCTCTACATTGACACATCTGGGTTACCAAGTGAAACTATGTGGGCCTGAGGTCCAGTAATAAATAGATAAGAATAGTATATACAAATGTGCACACAGTATGTACACAATTGCACATAATCAAATCTTTCTCTTAAAGAGAACTGTTCTGTAACTGAGGCTCTAGAATTATATATATATATATATATATATATATATATATATATATATACATACATATATATATATATATAATACAGATAGATATCTGTACCCTGTATCATACATATATGTGTGTGTGTGTGTGTGTGTGTGTGTATCTATCTATCTATCTATCTATCTATCTATCTATATCACTGCTCAGCATGTGCAAATTTTGTGAGCATGGTTTTGTCATACAGCAGGGTTGGCTAGAAATGACTAAGCTCTGTGCTTCACTTCCATTTGTTGTTCCCAGTCTTGTAAGAAGGTGGGAATCTAAAATGGTCTTAAAAGTATAAAGAAGGGTATTGCTTGAGAAGGGGCAGCAGAGATCCCAGGATACTCAGAACTGAGGAAGTCATCACCTCCTTCCTGTGATAACTGTCAGAGTGGACACCAGTAAGTGGCCTCAGGGAATCCATCCAAATGCTCAACTCTTCTTCTGGAAGACAGCATATATGGAGTGCCAGGGTTAGAAGGCACATCAATGATTATCTTATCTTTTTAGGTAAAAGATAAAAAGTAGATAGATATGGTAACTTTCCATACTGCAGTGCTCAAGAGTTGGAGAACAAATCAACTATTAGCTCCTTTTCCAGACAAATGTTTTGAATTAACACAAGACAGAGATACTTAGATTGACTTTCTCCCTTTCACTGACCCATGACACATACTACTTGATGCAATATTTTCTGGTGTTGTGGCTTGTGTCTAGATGTCTCCACAAAGCCTTATGCAGTCATAGGTGGGGCTTTTTCAGAGGTGGTTGGACCTGGCATGTGTGATCCTGTGATTAAGGGTGTGTGATTGCTAACTCAGTCTGCTGATTGCTTTGGCATAGTTCTGGGTATGAGTGCTACCCATGCTAAGTGCAGAAGGAGAGTAGCCTAGACAGAATATGAAAGAGACAGAAAGAAGCTGCTATTCTTGCTTGCTTGCTGTGCTCCCTTCTGGCTGCCATAAACTGTTTCTCCCCTGGGATGCCTGTCTGCTATGCCACCTGCCTTACAACCAGCCAATTATGGACTAAAACTTCTACAAAGTGTTTTGTCCCAGCAATGAGAAAAGTAACCAACACACCTGGTAATTTGTATGTCTTGATGGTAGAATTCAAAATAAAATTTACTAATGTATAAATGTAAATATCTTACTCATATTCAAATGCTTAAAAAGAACTGTCTTTTTTTTTCCGACTCAGTTTTATCTCCATTTGTCATCAATCTCCATGCAAAAGTTAAATTTTAAGAAATGCCAAGCTAACACAGTTGTTTTAAATCAAAACCCAGTGCATTCAAGATTTTTCCTTCTATTTCTTTTTTCTTTATCCCAGACCATGATATCACAATGCAGGCTTCTTTTTTTAATTAATTAATTAATTAATTAATTTATTTATTTTTCCATACAGGCTTCTGTGCAGGAAATTTTAGCCCTCCAGTCTTACTGGGAAGCATTCTGTAGCCCCACTCATTGGAGCTAAGAAAGTTGGGGCTACTGGCTCAAGGATACTGAGTTGTCTCCAGCATCTTGCTCTTAGTGTCCTCTAAATCTTCTCAAGCTCTGTTGCTTCCTGGAGTCTTGATTGGGCCTGGACTGTAAAATATTACCAATGCTACTTGCTTCTGTGCTTGTTGTTTAAGCTGGGATTTGAACAATGCAAAATATTCAGAGTTTTGCAGTTCAAAGCCATTGTCTTTTCCAAAGATTCTGTGTTTTGAAACTCAGAACCTGAGCTTTGACCATGGAATGTTGATCCAATACATGTTGTTGTATGTATGCAGTATTTAACAAAACCAACCTGAGTGGTAACATTCTGCAGTTTTAAATTTACACCTTGACTCTGAGGACATGAAACTATATCACCCCAGCTGCTTGGGTGCTTGGGCTGGTGGCAGGAGCCCTGGAGAACAAGGATATGTAAGAGGTGGGGACTGGGTTCTGTAAATTCTTCAAATACATCCTACATGTATAAGAAGCTATTCACTTTTTAATTTTAAAGGTAATAAAAATAACAAAATAATGACAGCATAGACAAAAACAAAACGACATAAAAACGATAAAAATGACACAGGATTTCAAAACAAAAAGATAGGTAAGTCCAGTGGGATAGTAAACGTTATGTTTTTTCTAAAGCTCATAATGAGACCTTATATTCTTGTGTACTGAAGGGTTCAGTCAATTTTTTCTTTGGATGTGTTTATATCCCATTCTGATACAGCAATATAGTCATTGATTATGTCAATCTGATGTGGAAGAGTATAAGTAAATTCTTAAGTGCTTCATCAGAAATTATGTTTAAGTATAATAATTTAATTGTGCATATTGTTCTTTTGAGATGAAGCTATTTTTTGAGGATGAGGTCAGACTGCTTTATAGCTTGTGAAATTTAGTATTAAAACTAACAAATAATAATTATGAGTGTTTAGTAGATGGCGGTAATTACCCTGGTCCCTGCATAACATGTTCCAGGGCTACTGGGCAGAGCAGAGGCTCTGGAGCAGGCTGCCTATTTCCATAGACTGAGCTTTCTCATAGCGAGCTTCTTCAGGTCCCTGCAGTGCCTCAACATCTTCCTCTGTGTTATGCAACAATAGCTTTACCTCAGAGGCTTGTGGCAGAGATTAAATAACATGGGTGTGAGATCTTACCTATTAAACCTCACTCTATTTAAATCCAAATGTATATTTGTTTTCTTAAGAAGACAATGTCCAAGAGACATTGCAGTCATTAGATGGAGTGACTTTAAAAACAGAGAACAGATGAGAGCATTTGTGTCAGAATTCACTGATTGGTAGATTTTGTCTGGTTATGGTTTTGGGCAGTTTTTGAATATTTACTGTGTGTAAAGCACTTCACTTCACAGACAGCAGGAATATGAAATGGCCTAAAACTGGTGTGACTCCCAGGCATTTAGACATATAGCAATAAAATGAGCACATAAAAAGATGGTTTTGAGAGCAATATAGTTTATGCAAAGGATCATTTGAAACCATAATACTTCAGGGGAGATTAGCTTAGGCTGACATGAGCTGGCTGTGCATGACTTTATGGGTGGGGTTCTGTTATGATGTTCCCCAAAAGCCTCATGCAGGTATAAATGGGGCTTTTCCAGAGGTGGCTGAATCTAGATAATATGTCTGACTCATGGTGCAATGCTAGATTTAAGGGTGCTAGGATAAAAGCTGGCTGATTACAAAATCAATACACTGATTGGTTTGGCACTACCCTAATCTTGGTATCCTGCATAGAATACAAGGGACAGAAAGAGGCTCGTCTTGTCTTCTTCCTCTGTTATTGCTTTGCTATCTTCTGTCTGCCATGAATGTTTCTCCTCCATGAGGCCAGCCTGCCCTGCCCCCTTGCCTTGCAGCCAGCCTGTTATGGATGGAAATCTCTACAAAATGTGAACTAAATAAGTCATTGTCCCTTTAGATTCGGGTGTTGGGTATTTTGTCTCAGCACTGAAAGAAAAATAACTAGGACAGATTTTTGTACCAAAGAAGTGGGGTCATTTCACTCACTATACCTGACCATGTGGTTCAGGAGCCTTTGGGAATGGATTGTGAGAAGAGTTTGGAAGAGTTTAGAGATTCTGACTGAAAAAAATGAGCTGGAAAACCTTAGCCTGTACGTGGTGGGATATTCTGGGCAGACTCAGAAGACCAGAATGTTAATAGAAATGATGCCAGTAAAGTTCAGGTTCAGGAGATATTTCTGCTGGGAAGAAGGACTGCATTGGCTATTGGATTCCAGATAATGTGTCTTTTGGCTTGGCAGAAGGTTTATCCTCATTATTCCTGAGTCCAGAGACTTTGTAGGAGACTGAGATTAAGGGTGGTAGACTAATTAATTAGCAGAAGAAATTTCAAGGAAGTATGATATTAAGGCACTGGCGTGGCTACTTTTGGGAGCTTTTAGCCAGATTTACACTGAGAATCAAGAGCAAAGAGTCTAGCAGAATGACTAAAACCATTTTAAGTTTGGCCAGAAAAGAAGCTCCACAAGTAGCATTACTCAACCCTTTGTAGCTTCAGTGTTGCAAAAATGAAAGATTTTGCTTTGAGAAGAGAGCCCTAGAGCACCATGTTCCAGAATGGCAGTGGCCTAGGAAAGCTGTTCCTTAGGATTTGGCTCTTGGCACTCTGGAATCAAATAGTCAATGCAGCCCTTCTTCCCAGCAGAAATCTCTGGAGCCTGAACTTTACTACTGGCATCATTCCTTCCTTGCAGCCTGGCAAAAAAGGAAGCCTGGCTACTGCTTCAGCTTGGAGCAAACCTTGACGTTGTCCATATGGTGATAGTTTTAGGCAAACAACTTATGCAGAATGCAAGAGTTGTGGGGCCAAGAAAGCTTCCACCCAGATTTTAGAAGAAGGCCTGGGAGGCCAGAGAGTGTAGTGCTGAGAGGGCAGTGTGCAAAGCTGTGAGTGTGAAGCATAAGTTTCAGTGGAGACCCCAGAAATTTGGAGAAGCCAGGAATGTGGATTGTCTGAGGAAAACTGCAAGGACTTGGACTTTTCAACAATGCCCAAACTGTTAGGATTTTGGCAACTCTTAGAGATGGACCAAATGCATTTTGTGTAAAGGGATATGCATGAGTCTTTGGGAGCCAGGGTGTGGAATGGTCTTTGGTTTGTGTTGAGGTGTTCCCCTGAAGACTCATGCAGTTATATGTAGGGTTTTTTCAGAAGTGACTGATTCTAGAGTGTGTGATTGACACATGGTGCAATGCTAGAATTAAAGATGTTAGGATTAAGGGGTGGGTGATTACTAAATCAGTACACTAATTGATTTGGCACCACCCTAATCCTGGCAGCCTGGATAAGGGACAGAAAGAGGCTTGTCTTGTCTTCTTCCTCTGTTATTGCTTTGCTACTTTCTGCCTGCCATGAATGTTTCTCCTCTGCAAGTCCTGTCTGCCATGTGCCACCCTGCCTTGGAGCCAGCCAATTATGTACTGAAATCTCTACAAACTGTCAGCCAAATCAACCTTTCCCCTTTAACTTTGGGTGTTAGATATTTTGTCTCAGCAACAAGGAAAGTAACTAACACAGTTTCTATTTTATACCTACTTCAGTAGAAAGTTATCATTCTCAGACTCTACTTCCAACCTCCCTTGAGATCACTGGACAAAGAGTAGTGGGAGGGCATTGCATGTTGGAGGAAAAACAAAGCCAAATGGAACAGAAGAGTAACAACAGGGCTTGAGAATAAGGAAAGTCTGTAGGAATTTGGTTCTGTGAAAATACAAAGTTGATGTGGATGTTCCTGAAACAGGGCAAGTAAGAACCACCAGAAGCTTTTGGGCCCGGGACTGACATAAGTGAGCGTCATGGATAGGAATAACTCTGTGGAATTCCTAAGGTCAAGGCCACAGCCAGGAAAATCATTATATGTGAGGGTTGCTGTTAGCTCTCATAGTGTAGTTAGATGGCAGAGAAGAGAGGGTGGACTGTAGAAAAATCTGCTGTTAATTAGTGATTAGAGAATGGGGGTGATTTATGTGATTCAGACTCCTCAGAAGTTCTTATTATCTGAAATAGGGAACACTGGGAAAAGATCAGGAGTAGAGTGGGTGAGAACCATAGGTGTGAGGAGCATTTGAGACATTCAGGTGGTCTGTGGTCTGGTCTGTGGTCTGTGGAGGCTGGCTGTAAATTGAGCACCACAGAGTGTAGACTGAGGTAGAGACTTTGCAGTTACTGTGATGTACAGGTGAGATGGCCAGGGAGAGGTAGGGAGCAGGCGTGGAGATTGCTCCATATCTAAATGTTGGAGAAGGAAGAGCAACTGCAAGGAGCCTGAGAAGGAATCAAGATAAGGGCAGGAAGCAGAGTACAGGATAGAGAGGTTACAGGGAAAACCCAGCACTGATTACATTTAAAGATTTGGCTAGTTTGGTTTGAGAAGATCAATGCTCTTTAGAAAACAAGTAGCAGAAAGGTGGGAACCACTTAGATGATCCAACCTTCAGTTTGCGACTACAAACCAGAGAATGGCAAGGAATAGGAAGGAAGGAAGAGATACTGGGCAGAACAGGTAGGAGGGCCTTCTGAAGATGGGAGATGAAGCAATCCATGGTCAGGAAGGAGGAGATCTCTGGGCAGGTCCTTCCAGGGAGAGTTTTCTAAGCTGACCATGGCATGGGAATTGTGAAATAGAAAAGAGTGTGATTCTGTGTATTGTTGAAATAAAAAGATTTTACTTGTATGCACTAGCAAAAATGATACTTTTCTTAGACCTTCACTTTTTATTTAAATGTGTTGAGGTTGTTCTCTAAAGTGACAAATCAAAACCATACCAGCTGCATTTCTTGGCTGGACGGTAGGTAGTACTACATAATTTTTAAATAGCTAGACTGTTAGTTCCAGCTGGTATTAAAACAGATGTGAGTAGAATACCTCTTTAGAGGTTGTTTTGATGATTAAATGAGATCAGCATGTAACTGTATTGAGCTATATGCTCAAGAAAAAAAGTTAAATTGTTATTTTTATTCCTATTTTCATATATACTCTTACAAATTATTTTCATGAAAATTGCAATTTATTGAACAGGGCTTTATTAGTTTAAAATTGATGAAAAATATATGTAAGCTCTAGGGGTCAGGGATATAGCTCAGTGGCACAGCACCTGCCTGGCAAGCATAAGGTTCTGAGTCTCATTACACACACACACACACACACACACACACACACACACACACATGTATGTGTATATATATGTATATGCATGTGTATATATATGTATATGTATATATATGTATATATGTATATGTATATATATATGAGCTTAAGCTACTATCACAAAAGTATTCTTAGCAAAACAAAATTTATAAAAATTATTAAAAGAAAATATTTACCTACTTAAGAGAATTATGTTTTTCACTAGTAATTCTTTCAATGTGCACATAATTGAATTCAGGGTAAATTAAGGCTAATGTACAGATACTTTGGGTACTTTATGGATATTAAAATCAGTCTGAGAGGGTGGAATATCTGCTAAATGACATTTAATCAAATGTAGACTCTACGGCATTTAA
This sequence comes from Dinomys branickii, assembly GCA_004027595.1. Lineage (NCBI taxonomy): Eukaryota > Metazoa > Chordata > Mammalia > Rodentia > Dinomyidae > Dinomys > Dinomys branickii. The sequence goes on from PVLD010006354.1 coordinate 86,390, forward strand.
CCTTTAAAGTATTTATATTCTATAGCATAAAGACTACTGTGAATTCAGAAAATATTTCTCTCCAGTGGGTCAGAATTTCTGTGGAGTTTACATAACTTTTCAGTTAATTGTTTTGTGTGTGATTATACTGGCGGTATTAGGAGGAAATTTATCTTGTACTACTCTTTTGGGGGGAGAGTGGTTTGAGACATGTTCTTGCTATGTCTCTCAGGCTAGCTTTGAACTCACTAAGCAGCTCAGGCTGGTCTCAGACTTGCAGTGATCCTCTTGCATGAGCCCTGAGTGCTGGGATTACAGGTATGAGCCGTCACAGCCAGCTTCCTTTACTACTTTTAAGTGTAGTGTTCTCTTGGACTATATTTTGCTTGTTGCATTCAATACGTATTGCTAGGAGGTGTTCATTGATAACATTTTTCTAATAATTCCTGAATTTGGCTTATTGTACAGTAATTGAAAGGCTCTAGTGTTTATTTCCATCCCCTTATATCAGGGTGAGAAGATATCTCACTTTGATTAATGGAGTTCTTTTAATGGAGTTCTTTTGTCCTGGAGTGTGTAGTGACAGGTTTTTTTTTTCTCTTTCTCTCCGATGGAATAAATTCATTCATTATGGATAGAATACTTTGGAAATTTAATTTTCATTGGGCTGAGGTGGCTATATCCAGAGAGACATAAGTCATATTTCTCTTCTCATGGAGAATTTGGTATCATATCAAGAAGAATTCATTTATCAATCTCATTTCTTCTATAAAACTCTGAGCTTGATCCAGTTTTGAGGCAGGGTCTTGCTATGTAGTGTAGGCTGGCTTTGAACTTGTGACAATCCTCCTGCCTCAGTCTCCTGAGTGGTGGGACTGAAAGGATGAGCCACCACACTCCAATAAGCTCAATCTGAAATACACTAGCATTTGTAACAATATTGAAACGAGATAGACTCTTAAAATGAGTCTTCAATTAGTAATTGGCTCCCTATTCCCTAACTATGATGTTGACTTTCATTATAGTATTAAAAAGGAGAGAAGTTTGGGCTCCCTATACTAAGTGCCCATTGGAGTTAGGAAGATTTCAAGTTACTCATTCTACAGAACAGACTTCAGATTTCCTTGAGTTAGATTAAAAGAGTAAGCTGTCATGTACAGTCTTTTCATCTTCACTCAGAGAATATTTCTCAATCCTGACAATGTTTGTTTTCCTGTTTGATAATTTCTGCTTCCTTTCTTTGGAGAAAAAGGATACTTTTCCAGAAATGGCTCTGAAGTGATTTAAGCATGGCCACCATAGTCTCACTTGATTGGAGGCAGAGATTTGTGTTGAGCACAGGCATCAGTAACATACTTGCAAAAGATAATTGCAAGATCCCAAAGGCTCATCTACACAATGTTTCTTTCTTTTGGGATCTGCTCTAAAATATGAATTTCTATGGATCATTCTGAATTCATCAGCTAGTTTACATCATTCATAGTACTTTACTAAGCCTGATAGCTTATGTATGTTTATAGCTTTATATCCAATAACTAGTGAAAGAACATAACAGTGTGAAAGCCAACAAATCTAGGTTTTTGAATCATTGCTTTAGTTTCTCTATTCTAAAACATGCACTGAAAAATGGGTAATACTGTACATACCAAGGCAAAACTGACAACAATTTTTGGAGCCTGATAGTATCAGATGAGACATGATAGAAACAATAAATCCTTCTATAGACCCTGTGGTTATAAGGCTAAGGAGTCACTAAAGCTAGTATTATCAACAGTGTACAATGAAAAGCACGCCTGGTCAATCTTTATCTTAAACATATTGTGGGTTTCCCAGTGTCTTCTTTCACATTTACATCATCTGTTCATGAGGTTTCAAATTCTCTTAACAACCAGAAAATATTTTTTATTTCCCAATTATAGGTAAGTTTTCAGAAGGAAATAGAGTGTGGGGTTTAAATATGCCAAATTCATATTAAATTGCGAAGAACTAACACCAGAGTCTTTCCACAAAGCAGGAATACTTTGCTTCTCGCTTGGGACTGGAGAATGATCTGTTTTAAAAGCAGGCATAATGCAAATTGGACCTGTTGTTCACTATTTATTCTCTCTGTGTGTAACTCTGTTTATGCCTTGAATCAACAGATTGACTCTATATGTCGTCAGTAACACATTCATGACTTCTGCATGTTATCTCTTGGATTTTGGATAATGTGTGGAATTGAAATAATTATAACTCAAGCTATTTTGTTATAGATTAAAAGCATATGATTTGAAACATACTTTTTAGAAAAGGATAACATTTGGAACTTGTTATCTTTGTAGGCAGAGTTCTTTTTTTTTTTTTTTTTTTTTTTAAAGCCAGTGTATAGGATTCAAATGCTCTGACTGACCTAAGAGAGCAATAACAGGCTTAATGCTATCCTTTCCTCACATGGCTTTCCTGGCCAGGGCCTAACTGTATTCACAGGAAAACAAATGACTTCATAGATGGAGTGGCTCCACATTAGGAAGTGCAATAAGAGGTATGAAATGCAGTCATAGCAGAGAAAGAACTTTGTTTGCTTTTGGATGACAACCTTTTGTTTCTGAGCTGCACAGGGTGGGTCAGGCTAATAAGTGCTTTTATTGTGGCCCTGTACATAAATACTGGTCTCCCTGCCATCAGCCCTGTTTAATTCTTTTTGATGTTGGTTTTTGGCAGCATCTCCAAGTCATGTGACATGGTTGAGGTTACCAGGTGAGTGTGCTTTTTGGCCTGTATTTAATTCCAGGAAGCAGGACTTCCTGGTTCCTGGTTCTTTTAGAACATCTATTCCTGCAGCCTCCTCTGTGGTTTGGAGCCATTTGTCTGTGTCAAAGTGATGTATATTGTTTCTGAAACTTTTGTAGGAATTCACCAAGAGTTTACCTAGAATAGCAGTTACATCTCCATCTTGTATATGCAGGAAGCCATAGGCAAGGGGTAGATGTGGAATTGTGTTTCTGAACAGCTTGCCCCGGAAGGGGTCCCAGAACCAGGAAGAAGAGGTCTCAACACTACTTGCTTCAGGTTGACTAGTGCATCTGTTAGCCTGAACATGGTCAGCTCTATAATCTTGCTTGGGCAGCCTCTCATGGCCTGGCTGACCATGTTCCCCAATTGAATTCTCTTGCTATCCCTTGGGTCTGAAGATTTTGTTTCTATCTCACTGTTGTTTGCTCCTTAAGAGCTATCCTGGACACCCCAGGCTCAGAAGATTAAAAACAAAGAAGAATTCCTTTCCTCATCTTCCTAGTCTCATCTCCAAGTCCATCCTTATTTTCCCTCCTTTTAAAGTAGACTATTGGTTTAGGCTGTTATTTTAGAGCCATTTTAGGTTCACAGCAAGACTGAACAGAAGGAATAGCATTCTGTATATAATTAGCTTGTCTCCTGTATATTGCCTTTGTTATTTTGTCAAATGTCAGTTAACTATATTTATGTGGTTCTATTTTCAAGCTCTGTGTTCTGCTCCATGGATATATGTATCTATTCTTTTACCACTATGAAACTGTCTAGATTACTGTAGCTTTAATGAAAGTCCTGGAGTTGGGAAGCGTCAGTATTCTAGCATGGTGTGGTTTTTTCAAAATTGTATTGACTACTCTCAATCTCCTACTCACCATACAAACTTTAGAATCAGTTTATCACTACAAATAACTTGAGATTATGATTAAATTGCATTTAATCTAAGGCTCAATTTGGCAGGAATTGACACCTTGACAATACTGACATTGATTTACTTTTAAGTTCAGATTTGTACAAGGTGGTACAACCTCACTTATGCCTTATAATATTCCTGTCAGGTGAGCAAAGTGCAGAAACACGCTCAGACTGTTTCTGAGTAATTAACTTAAGGTTACAGAGGTGGGAGGTGGTAGAGACAAGATTTGCATATCAATCTGCCAGGCTGCAGAGTTCTTGCTCTGAGCCATTTCCTAAGGAGCATTGTGGAATACTTCAGGGAGAGAGTTTTGGAGTTAAGCCAGCAGGGTTTTAACCTTAGCTTAGACACATGCATGACATATATCCTGGCATATAGCTTAAATTATCTTGCTTCAATTTCTTTATATCTGAAATAGAGTGATAATAATAATACTTGCTTCATAGAGTTGCTTTAGGGATTCATAGTGTTTGCCACATACAATTGATGTGAACAATACCTGGCATACAGTAAGTGCTTATTACATGCCTACTCTCTGATGGTCATAATGCCTTCTGAAGCGTGGGTCTTGGCACATTCAGACAATGAAATCTAAGTACAAATAGTCCCTGACTTATGACAGTTTGACACATGGTTTTCTGACTTTACAATGGTGTAAAAACAATATGCGTTTAGTAAAAACATTTCTTTGAATTTTGATCTTTTTCAGGGCCTAGATGATTGCATCAGTCAGTGGTGACTAGAGAAACAGAATGAATAAAAAATGTAAGAATATATAAGAATTCACAAGATTGGCTTCCAGTGACCACCACAGTCAGGTGTCAAAGAGTGCAGAAGGTCTGCCTGCACGCTGGGGAGCTGATGGATTCAGTGGAAGGCATGGAGCTCACTGTAATAGCAGGAAGTCTAAGGACCTGTGATGGAAGGCTGAAGAGCCTTTGCTGGAGTTAAGGAGACAGCATCCATAGTGAAGAAAGACTTTCTTCTAAAGAAACAGGCAATCCTTCCTTCCTCCATTCCCTTTTATAACATTTTGGTGACAATCCTCCCTAGGATGAGTCTTCCACAATTGGAACTATGCTGATCTTATTTAGTTGGGTGTTTCTTACTCAAGTTGACACTATCAATTAACTGTCACACTGCTACTCTCTGATATTCTCTGAGAATGCTAAACAGAGCAATGGGTACAATTCCTAGACAGCCACGCACTACAAGGGAAACAGACACAATACTCTAGAGTGTACTGTGTTGCTAAGGTATGATGATATTTAGTAGGTTGAACAGATTAAATGCATTTTCAATATACAATAAGTTGATAGGAATTGTAAGCCAAGGTGCTTGTCTTTTGTGGAAAGGGCAGTGACTGCCTTGTGTGACTGGAAGAGTGCTGGCTCATCCTTACAGAGACTATTTTGAACCCCAAAGGACTCATCTATTCATTGATGTGGCAATTATGACGGTTAAAAATGGAGATGTTAAAGACATTAACAATCTCTTTCATTCGTGATTAAAGCCTTACAATGTCAGTGTGACTGTAAATTACACTTTGATTAAAATTTTGTTATTGTATAGACAATTCATATGACAAATATGTTCCTGAGCACAAAAAATTATGTACCAGAATTTGAGATTGGGGATTAGTGCAGGGAGGAAAAAGAATGGTAAAATTAGAGCCAGAGACAGTAAGGACAATCTTCATTACTAAACGTGTACGTGAGCTGTTAGCAAAACTTAATCTGGCATTACTTCTAGATCCAGATCAATGTTTCTCAAATTCCTTTCAATTATTGCTTCTCTAAGCATAAAAATTCAATAAAATGCAAAATAATGAATTACTTCAATCAAAATTAATTTTCCCTGATGAGAGAATTCAAATACTAAAAATTAAGATTTTTCTCGTGTAAGTTGGAACTTTAGGGGCCACAAAGGATGGTAATAACTTTTCACAGACGCCTCTCTCAAAGACGACCATTCTCTTGAGGGTGACAGAGTTTTTTTCTGAGATTGTATGACCTGAATTATGTTCAGATCATCTCTTACATGAATGATCCTAATCAACACAAAATTGGGCTCCATGACTTTAAAACTTTAAATTGATTTACAGGACAAAGGATTTTTTGATGAGAGTTTACTTTTAGTTTGGGACTTATAGGAAAACAATGAATTTTCATCATCCTAGCCATTTTTCTGCCCCTTCATTCATGGTGGGCCCTGACACCTGGGTTAAATGTGACAGGCACTGATCGGCTCGGAGGGTGCATCTACATTCCAGAGCCCAGCTTTAAAGCTTCCTCTAAGAGGCTCTGAGTGCCTACTTCCTCCTGCCTCTCAGAATCTGTCCACAGGAGCTGAGCCTGCCACTTTGCTTCCTCCTCATCTACACTAGCGCTCTTTACAGTTTTTTAATCTATTCAGAAAGCACCTCATAGCTTTTTGGTCAACACGAAGAACCCCCTTCCTTTAACAGTCAGCTCAGAAAAACTTCTCTCTCACTCAGCCTTGCTTGAACTTTTGAGTTTCAACAGACCAGTAGCTTTAATCTGTGCACATCGTCTCCCCCTCGGCAACACCTGGGTGTATGTGTATGCGCGTGTTCTCTTTCTTCTTTGTGTAGGTGCGTTTTGGTTTTTGAGAAGACTGTAAAGTTTGTCCGAAGGAACTAGGTTTTTCATTCTTCTCTGGGTACCCTTAGATCCCTATTGAATACTACACAGAAAGTGCTAGGGAAACACTTCTAGACTTCAGCACCCAGTATGCATGCAGAAATCATTCATGTTGGAATCAAAGAAACACTGCATTCATGTTCTATTGCCATATTTAAGCTACTAGTTATGATAAAGTTGTAGCGCTAGTTTAAAGTCTCCTAGATTCCATGGACCAGCGGAGTCTCAAAAACATAACTTTGTGTAGAGAATCAAATTGCTACATTCTTTTATTTTGCCAAATATTTATGCACAAAATGCTAGCAACTATAGTGGCACTTCCACTCATGAACATGATTCTTTCCACGATTTTGGTTCCAAACTGAGTTGGACAAGAACCAAATCAAATTCATTGGTTAGGTTCAGATGACAAGGTGGAGAAATTTGTTTTAGTTCTTGTCCAGTTTGGTTTGTGACCAAAATCATGGAGAGAATGGGGTTTGTACCCTGAGGTACTAGTATAATCCATATCCTAATGTGCATATCATTTTATAATATGAAAAAAATCGAGGTGACATAATAATCACGTTATAAAGTCCTGTAAAGCGAACAAATTTAATTTTACAAAAGCTCACCACATTTCCCTTATCGTCTCTAGCTTTTGGGGGCATGAGTAGAAACTGGCATGCAACTAGCACGTTCCAAGGGTCAGCTGGTCAGCTCCGTCCTTCTAGTGTCTCCTCCTACTTACAAAGCCCTGTGATATGAAATTAACTGGAATAATAAGAAAGAAGTCCACTCAGTAGTAAACAAAATGACGTTGAAATGAAAAATTGGTCCCTTGTCTTTTCCTCTGTCTGTATTATTACATACAATTCACAGTCACTTTACAGCCTTTTGTACAAGACCATTTTAAAGTTCTGAGAACTTGAGAGGGCACTTGAAAGAGTGCATTCTGGTGCTATATCTAGTGACCTTTGGTCATTTGTGCCACAGCTCCATACTTGTACTTCTTCAATCCATTTTGTGTCTTACTTGAAGAATTTGAATGATTATATGACCAATGTTAATATTTACAATAGTTGACATCTTGTTCAAAAATATAATCAGATCCGAGAACACCTCATTTCACTTACAAGATTTAGATGACACACTTACTGCAAAGGCTTCATGTGTTCATTTTGGTCAGCAAGGCACAAAAGTAGGGGTCAAGACACATGGTAAATTTTCTCTTCCCTTTGCTTTCTGGAGTCAGTTGCAATCTCAGATTTTAAATTTCACTTGATGTACAAAATATACAACACTCTCCACTGGCTACTCCATGTGTGTGTACACCTCTGTGCTCTGCATATAATGTTTCAGGGATGGGATATTCACTTTTTCTCTAGGTGGGCTGTCTTTGATCAAAACCACTGCAAACAACTCCCTTTTGTGGGAGGCCATTTTAAAGTTCTGATAACTTGAGTGGGTACTTGTACGGGTCGGTTACATTGCCCCGGTTCACAGGCTGTCCTGTCTTGGGGAGTTTTATTGGATAAATTGCAAAGACAGAAGGTGATGGCAGAGCTGAGGGAGACACACTGACTGCGTTGTCCTGGCGTGCACTTGCAGGGCAGGCGGGTCCAGCAGGGGTACGGAACAAGTGCGGGAAGGTGCCCCATCGGTGGAATATCTAAAGCACCATTTTGGTGAATGATCAGCCAAAAGAGGTGAGAGCCCCCTGATGGAGAATGTTCTGTAAAGCTTTTGATTGATTTTGAGGAAGCGTGTTATGCCTAAAGTAGGTATGGCTTCAATGCAGATCCCTAATGGCCTCTTATTAGTTAGAATTAATTTCTCTGTGACTTTATTTTCTCCCTTGTAAAATTCGGATGATAATAACCCTGTCATGCGGCATGGTGAGAGGACTTCAGTATCATTCAAGGTGCAGGATGACAAGGCTGGCAGCACACACGTGTCTACACGCTCCAGAGACTGTCTCCATCTCAGCTAGCTGGAAGAGCCTAAGCAGAGATGGTTTCGTGGGGAAGACACAGAGATGGCTTATATCACTTCCACCCGCTTGGCTCTGGCTGGATCTCGTCACAGGACCACATCTATCATTTCTTCTCTAGCCTCATATGGGAGACTGCAAAATGGAGATTAGCTATGTGCTCAGTGAGAAACTAAAAGCGTACATATGGTGAAAGGTCGACTAACTCTATCAGGTGTAATAGCATTTAAGAGAGTGTTTTTGTTACTAGGACCTCTCAACTTCATGAGCTCCATGCTCAGAAAATTTTCGTTCATTTATTTATTCATACAATACATATTCTTTAAGCACTTATTGTGTGCTATTCATTATTTTATATCTAGTAACCAAAAAGGGATGATTTTGATTTTTTTCTTTTTTTTGGCAGCAAAGGAGGAAAACTCCAAAATTTCAAAACATGTATGCGTTGCACTGTATCATAATCTGTAATTGAAAGCAGACATCATGTGAAAGCATTTTTTTCATCTGCAACAGTCTTATACATCTTCCAGATCTTTCTGACTCAACACAGTTCTCACTGAGCACACAGTAACCACTCAAACATACCTGTTCATAAACAGTGTATTTATTTGGTCAAGAAACAAGGATGCCTGCGACTCATTAATAAATATGAGCCACCTTACCCGATATATTCACTAAAAGAAGCTAAATTCTCAAAGAATACTTTGTTTTTGGTTAAGGATTTTGTCTAAATTCATTCATGACTTCATTTAGTACTAAACAGACAAGACCTTTAGTTCTTGGGCTAATAGATCTTATGGGACCAATTTAGTTTCAACCAGGAAAGCAAATTTTCCTCTTTTGAATGAGATATGATTTCCATTAGATGGACTTGTTGCAAAGTTATTTAGTAAGCAATGTTCAGAAGCTTCTGACCCAATTTAAATTTAGCTTTATCTCAGCTGTGTCCCTGAATCTGAAAGCAAGCTAGAAATCCCTCTAGGAAGCTACAATTAGCACAATTTGGGCTGAAAGCCTAGCTCTCCTTAGAAGTAATAAAAGGATGCTTGGGCATAACTTTCCTCAGAAGATTAAATAAAGGATTCTTACTTTATTTCAGCTGAAGTTGTTGATGATGATTCTCTGCCCATGATTTCTCAAATAACAAAATTACTGGGTGAATCAAAGAACTGAAAGGGAGAAAAGAAAGAAAGGCACCAGCTCGGGGGGTGCAAGATGTGTGGGAAAATATGCTAAGCTACATAACGCATATTGTAATTAACCTCAGTGAAGCAAGCATTAAATTAAGTATGCTTTGTGCTTAAGACACATTGAAGCAGCTAGAAGGACTTGGGGGCTGACTAGCTTTAATTTTGTCCAAAGAAAACCATGATATAACACATCTGTTGGTGGTTAACAGATCTTCAATATGTCTGAAAGACTAAAATATTGTATATTTAAGCAATATAATTTTGGATTCTCTATTTCATGAATTCAGCTATAGAAAAGCCAAGCATGAGGAACAGAGCTTCCAGACTTATTTATGAGAACTTTTAGAGTTATTCTAAGAAAAAAATCCAGCAACATTCATAGAGTCTGGGCAAAATCCAAGAACTTAATGACCATTCGGCATATCTCAAAGCCTAGGCACTTTGTAAACAGAGGAGTATGCTTTAATGATCATGTTGAACTTTAACGGCTCAGAATACTGTAGTTTGCACTTTCTTCTCTCATATATGGTAATGGTATTTTCAGCAGAACTGACAGGGCCCAGAGCTGGGAAGAAACTTATGTACAAGTTGGAAATGGGGGTGAGTGGTAATTGAGGATGTGTTTCCTGGAAAGAGTGGTTGATTCAGTAAAGACTAATCTAGAATCAGTTTTATAGTTGCTGGGGTTTTTGCCTTCCTTTAACTTGTTAATAATTTTCATGTTCTTTTTCTCCCACTTGGGGATTTTGGATATTGGGAGGTCTCTGGAGGAGATGCAATGTTCTCTGTGCTGGCTACACATGAGACTACCTCAAAGAGTGTAAAGAAATAAATATGTGCAGAGTCACTCTCAGATACTACATTTAATTCATCTGGATTAGAGATGGTCCATTTTATCTCAGAACTTTCTCTCAGATGATTATTGTGTATCCAATATCGTAGACCAGAGATAGAGACAGCTCTATTTACCAAGGCCCTGGGGACAGTCCCACTAGACAATGTGCTGGAATAAGCCACAATGGCCTGTTATTAGAGCCCAGTTAACTTTTTTCTGATGCTGTGAATTATTCTATGTTTCAATTGCTTTATGGTCAGCCAGTGATATGCAATATAAAATACAGTATGTATTTTATGCCATGTACAATAGTAAAATTTGAGATACAGTTTAGTGATTCTATAGTAAAAATATCCAAACAACATCTCCGTCTAATTCTTTCTCAAGTAACACACCCATTTCTTTTAAACTGAATATGCACATCCACTTGCATAATCTAGTTTATGAAAACTCCACTTTGGGAATGAAGATAGAAATGATTGTGTGCAGTGACAAACTAGTTCAGTTGTGCAGTTTTGTATCTATTAGGCTGTAGTCTCAGGTAGCAGTTAGTTCTCTGAAGAGTCACTTCTTTACTAGATCTGAATTTGCAGAAATCTTAAGAAAAGCCAGGGTGTAAACAGAAATGATATGTAATAAATTAAATAAGCTGAGATCTTGTTATTTGCTTTGTTAAAGGCATTATAATAGGTTTTTTGGGGGAAATCCAACATATTTAGGTATTGAGGGTGCATCACACTTTCTCAGAAGAATATGATAGCTTATGGATTCTATTCTACAAGTAACACCACATGACATCCCATGAGAATCTTTCAGGCATTTTTACATAAAACAAAAGCAGATTCACATGTGCACTTATGATTGATGGGTAAAATGTTTGGCTGGTTTGTTTCTTTCTGAAGATAGCTGACCTTGGGAGGCTAAGGATAGCAGAAAGAATACTCAGGGAATATCCAAAATGTGACTAAGATGGGGAAACAAACCTGGAGATTGTTTTACTGCTTACTCCATCTGAACAATGACCTGTTTGAGCTATATAATGCCTCAGATTCTCTTCAGTCCTAAGAGCTTATGTATTTTTACATGTCAGACGATCATCTTACAATGCTCAAGACCAGCATTTATGTCATCCTAAGTGTCCATAGCATTTAAGGCAACACTTCTCATTGTTCTTATTGAACTCCTTGATGGTCTCCAAAGGATTATATTTTTTTTGACAAAAGATGCTTCTTTTTATCTTCATAGGACACCACAGGAAGGACTGGTTACTGAGTGATTTAGAGGAAGCAGTTGTGGCTCAGGGGAATTTTAAAGAAGGAAAGACTTATTGAGAAGTAGGGTGTGGGTTGGAGGGTTCCAGGAAGGAATATGGGGATACACATAGAGAAGGGCAGGAGTGGGGAGACTTTATTTAAAGATTTCTTTCCTTGTTTTTGCAGTTGAAATCTGCACAGATGCCAAGTCTATATTATTATTTTTCCAGAAAAAAATCATGCATTATAGATGTTACTTTGAAACTTTTTCCAACCATTTGAAAATAAAGATTACCAAGAACAAATCCCCTAGAAGTTAATCTACCTGATTCTAAGTACCAGCTTGTGCCAACTGTCCAGGATGTAATTCTGGGCTGATGTCAAGTTGGAGAAGAGTATGAACAAAGACTTCTCTTTCTCCTTATTCCCTACTGGCCCTCCTGGTCCCTACCAAAGCCAAATTCAAGGAGGTCTTAGGGGAAGTGGCTCCAGGGCTGAATGAAGGATCCTTTGAAGTTTCTGTGGGTTTTCTGCTGCTTCTACTTTTTTGAGGTCAAGGTGAGACCCAAGTCCCCCATAAAGACGCAGGTAAGAAGAGAGGTGAGCTTGAACTCAGGACATGAGTGGTCAGCCTTCACCAAGGCAGCATGTCTGGGAACACAGTCACTTAAACTTATATGAATATTGAGCTAACTTTACAGTTTTCACAAAATCATAGAATGTTGTCCTATGTTAAAATGAGATCTTTGCCCTTTGGATTCCTTTAAGAAAAACTTCTCTACACATGACTTTTCATATCAGTTTGTTTACCTTAATAAAGCATTAAAACACATGGATGTATTTACAGTTTGTAGGGGATAGGCCTAATTTAAGGAACACTTAAATTTTATTTTCCATGTTCTTCCTTCCCTTTCTTTTCACTGACTGCTTCCATAGCAGGCAGTCTTCTCTCAGGTAGGTGTTGACTCCTCCCAGTTCTCTGAGACATTGTCACATGCTTCTTATTCTCACTCAGGCACAGGGCAAATGGATGCCACTGGAGGTTGGTGTGGTGCACAAGGGTGTGGGCTAGGAGAAGCGTCTTTGCTCTTTCATTTGGTGACTCTGCCATTCTCTATGACGTTGGTCTACCCGACTGGGTCCTCTGCATCCGAATAGAAGGCAGTAGAAGACAGGAGGGTTTTGTGTGATCTGTTTTGGAAGCCAGGCAGGGAGCTCAGCCAGGGGTGTTGGCCAGAAGCCTCGATTCATGTCCACATAGGTCTCCGTATGGTGCTGCTTAGACTCTCTCAAATATGGCAGGTGTATTCCATGACCCAGTGTTCAACACCAAAGAAAATATAGAAGAGAAAGGAAAGAAGGAAGGAAGGAAGGAAGGAAGGAAGGAAGGAAGGAAGGAAAGAAGGAAGAAAGGAAGGAAAGAAGGAAGAAAGGAAGGAAGGAAGGAAGAACAGAAAGAAAGAAAGAAAGAAAGAAAGAAAGAAAGAAAGAAAGAAAGAAAGGAAGGAAGGAAGGGAGAAAGGAAGGAAGGGAGAAAGAAAGAAAGAAAGAAAGAAAGAAAGAAAAAGAGCTAGCCTAGGTCTGGAAATCAGCAAATTTGTGTATGGCATTGATCAAGCAGTCACAGACAATGTCCCCATTCCAGAAGAAAGGCTACAGATCTTACTTCTTGAAGCGTTTCAGGGAAATTAAGCCACTGTGAAACCGCAACCAAGGTGATGAGGTTGAAAGTTGATAGCAGTGTATATGTGCCCCTGAAACCAGTGCACAAGTGTTCATCTCTGGTCAGACCTACTGGAAACTGTAGATCAGAAGTTCTAGGAGCAAGTTGGCGCTGACTATCTAAAGCAGGGTTTGGAAAACTACAATGTGTGAGTAACACATAGCAAGCTGTCTATGCTTATAAATCAGAAACATCACCACATTCAGCCATATATGTGCTATGTGGCTGTTTTTGTAATACAACAGCAGAGGTGAGTAATTGTGACAGAGATGTATGGCTGATAGAGCCTAAAATACTTTCTCACACTTTACACAAAAGTTTTCCAAACTCTGCTCTAAAAAGCAGAGATACCCTCATCGTTTGGACTAAGTGCAGTAGGTTTACAATCAAATCTGATATTGTGATTGACGTGAGAACAGTAACATTACTGACAGTCATGGATTGTTCTGGCTTTGATAACACAACCCTTAAAAAGTATGCAGCAGATCCCCCAACTCTCTGGCAGGATGGAATTTTCATGCAACTTGAGCATGGTTGTTCTTGGCAACCTCTGCCTGGATCCAGGTAGCAAGCTATATGTTGTCTTTGACCTTCTTCCCTTGCATCTTCCAACTCCGTTGCTGCAAATATGTTTGAGTTGGCAGGACTTGTGCTGGATTTGCCCAGCCTAGATACTGTGGATGGTGCTACTGCAGGAGCATCTGGAGTTGATTTGTTTTGGACTTCTCTTCGGGTCTTCTCAGACACTGCTTGCATTTTCTTCATGGAGAAAGAGGCAACTTCAACAGCCCGTCTTTTAAAGTTCTAAGCACTGGTCTGAGGTTTTAATATTTTTAAGTCAATTCCAGTTTATCTGTGCTAGTGACATATAAACATGTGATAGGATAATTTAAAAATGAAGGATAATATTTGCTCATTTGAAATTGATCACTCACTGGAATTCTCTTTCTCATTTTCTTCCTCACCAAAGGATAATTTAGTCAAGTAAATGTTGGCACATAACCCATTTTAAAAGTTCACTTGTAAAAAGTCTTGCTGGGGAGATACTTGTCAAAGGGCACAACATTTCAGTTATGTAAGACAAATTCTGGAGATCTACTGTACAGCAGAGTGCCTGTAGTTAACAGAAATGTATTATATATCTAACTCTGCTAAAAGGGTAGTTTTTATGTTATACTCATTAAAAATAATAAAGAACAACTGGGATGAAGGAAAAGAGAAAAGAAAGAAGAGAAAATATGTGTATATGTATACACAGGATAGCTAAGATAGTTGTACTACTGATTTCTATTACTCTATTGAAAGGAACAGTTAATGTTTGTTTGACAGTCTTACATGCCTATATTTGTTTATCTGAGTAACCACTTTGAAGATATCAATATGTAATAAAACCACCATTGTTAATTTCCTATCACCTTGTCTGAAATTCTGCATTGCTTGTATTGTTTTTGTGTTATTTTGTAAATGTCTGTGTGTCTGTTAATACATTTTTGTTCTTTTATCTTTAAAATAGAAAAATTAAAATATAAAGAGGGTAGAAGAAACTTTTGAAGATGAAAGATATGTACATGGCGTTTTTCATGGTGATAATTTTCCAGGTGTATCGTTACCTCCCATCTCATCAAGTTGTAGACATTAAATATGTACAGGTTTTTATATTTCAGTCATACACTGAAGAAAGCCTCAATAATGTTTTTGTAAAAAGCCTTACTGGAGGAGCCCCAAGTTCACTGTTCAAATTTCTTCCCTTTTCCTTTGTTCCCCCAACTTCTTTTACTATTTCTCCCTCCCTCCTTCCCTCCATCTCCCTCAGTCATGATGGGCTTATATTTATTTATTTATTTATTTATTTATTTATTT
>PVLD010006355.1:0-101495 GCA_004027595.1 Dinomys branickii
CCAGGGATCGAACTCAGGACCTTGCACTTGCCAGGCAAGCGCTTATGCCACTGAGCTATACCCCCAGCCCCTACAATGTTAAGAAAAATAAACTTACAGGTTATATTACTAAGTTTGCTGAAAACTTAGAAATTGAAGCTGTTTTCTGTTTTGATAAATTATTTACTAAAATTGATTATAAAGGAAGTAGATTTTCTGTATTACATGAGATCTGTTGGTGAAGATTTTCCTAATTTTGTCACAAAGTATGTATTAATTTGTATAAAAGAGCAGCACACAATGAAAACTGAGTTTGAAATGTTACCTGCCCAGAAGTAGATTATTGGAAACAAAGATTCACAATATCTAAAATTATGATATTAATGGGAAAATAAACATCATTCATAAATGGCAACATATACATCTTCATGTAGTAAGTAACAAGTTTAACATAAGAAGAGGCCCTTCATGTTAGAGCCTCAGTTTTTTTACTTCTAAATGAAGATAATATTAGCCTGTCTCTCTCTCTCTCTCCCTCTCTTTATGTCTTTCTTCCTCCAATAGATATACAGATGCAGGCAACAAATATAGTATAAATAGAGATTGACATAGTAATTAGTATAATGCTTGTCATATCTCTGACAACAACAAGGATGATCATAAGGAACTTCAGAAACACAAGCCAATTAAGGCTAAAAAACATATCAAACATCAGAGGAGACCGTTACAAATCTGATAGGGAAGAAAATACTACATTAAGAAATATCATCAATTATATTAATTTATTTGTAGGGACTTGTTTAAGTTTTGAACCAATGAAATCTGTTTCCCTGCAAAACTAAAATGAGAAAATATCACAGATTCAGGGTTAAGTGTCAGCATCTTCTCAATAGTGTATGTAAATGGATTTTGTGATGTACTCATACATATCTTGGTTACTGTCTTGTTTTTGAGGCAAAAGACCCAACACACAAGTTATTTAGTTCACAATTTGCAGAGGTTTCAGCCGATAGTCAGCTGGCTCCGAGGCAGGGTGGCACATGGCACAGGGGCACCACAGAGGTGAAACCATTCATGGCGTGGCAGGCAGAAGGCAGCAGACTTCCTTCTGGTTCTCTTTTGATTCTACTCAGGCTACAGCATCACCTACATCCAGAGTGGGTCTTCCCTCTTCAGTAAATCTCATCACTGATGAGCACCACTATACCAAATTGAGTATCACACACCCATGATACAGTCACTCCCCAAACCTACCTCTGAGCACATGAGGCTTTGAGGGGGTGTCTAGATAGAAGTCATCATATCACACAAGGATAATTTTCCCCTGACGTTGTTTTCCTTTCTGGTGCCCGGTAATTTTTCTTGTGAGAAAACAATGACGATGTAGACATACAGCACTATGATTTTGGTTCTAGACACACGCTGCAGGAAAGCATGGCAGCATACTGACATAGTGTGCAATTTCCATGATGGACATGATATGAGGTCCACATCACAACACATAGGTAGGAATTAAACTACAGCTTCTCATTATGTTTATGGTAGCTCAGTGTATTCTCTTTGAGTCTTGAGGGAGAAGCTGACAGACAAAGTGTGATAAGTCACAGGTGCTTTCTTTTATTTTCTGTTATGTAAAGAGACACATGAAATACTTTACAGTAAGTCTGCTGAAAATAGGAGCCCTGAAGTGATAAAATGTGAAGGGCACATTTCCAAGATGGATGCTAGATAATCTGGATCAGTTCTGAGCAGATGAAGGCTTAGTCTGGAATTGTGGGACATTTACTAATGCTTGGTTTTACCCCAGTAAAAAAATCTGACTTGACCGATACCACATTGCTTATTGCTCTGTCATGATGAAGCCTCTGATATATGGGGTCTCCAAAGACTAAGGGGTCTTAATCTACGTTGTGGCTTAGAGCAGGACAAGAAAAGTGAAGCAAACCTCCAATAACTGATGACATCTATTACATGTCTGCTGTCATTTGAAGATTTCGAGCATTGATGTGCGACATGGACAAATTGTAATGATAACATTTTTGTTTATCACTAAAAAGAATAAAGGAAAAGAAGTACTGAGTTCTTTTAGTACAACTAACTTTTGATTTTTCTCCATCATATGCATGTTCATAACATCAAACATCCCCTGATCGCTGAACTCCTTTTGAGAACTGCAAAGCAATTGAGATTTGCAATGATGAAAAATTTCTTTGCCAAGCAAAGTTTTAACTGCAAGAAAA
This sequence comes from Dinomys branickii, assembly GCA_004027595.1. Classification (NCBI taxonomy): domain Eukaryota; kingdom Metazoa; phylum Chordata; class Mammalia; order Rodentia; family Dinomyidae; genus Dinomys; species Dinomys branickii. The sequence goes on from PVLD010006355.1 coordinate 2,220, forward strand.
GTGTGGACCATCTGTGATTTTGGCAACAAATCCGGTTTGCCACTCTTGTACAAGAGCCTCTTCTGTCACTGTAACCCATGGGTATCCACTGACATAAAGCACACTGCCAGAAACCCTCAAGTAATCCTTAACCACTAGCTTAAAAGACACCAATTAAAGTTTTGGCAAAAACATTTTTACTATAAGGATGGTCCATAATAGAAGAAAATTAGAAATATTTAAATGAAATTCAAGCTTAAATTAACAATTTTTTGTAAAGGAAATTATTTAACTTGCAGAATTATTTGACAAAAAAGTTACCAACTAAATGGTTGCTTGTTAAATAACTTGAGCTGTATGAATAAAATGTATTTTATTTTAATGTTTACAATCATACCATCAGCTACCTCAAGAGCTATGTAAGGTCATTACTTCCCCCAGCCGCCATTTTTCAATGATGTATTGATATCAACCAGTAATCAAATTTGCCTGCATGATAATGGATCATTTTTAGTAGCAAACCATGTTGATTTCTCAGCAGTTAAAAGGTGGCATACACTACTAATATGAAAGTTATCAGAAAGATAGTTATTACTGGCATGAGGGAAAAGAGAAAAGAAAGAAGAGAAAATATGTATATATGTATATACAAGAGAGCTAAAATAGTTGTACTACTGATTTCTACTTCTTTATTCAAAGGAACAGTTAATATTCAATTGTTTGATCGATCTCACATGCCTATATTTGTTTATCTGAATAACCAGTTTGAAGATATCAATATGTAATACAACCACCATTGTTAATTTCCTATCACCTTGTCTGGAATTCTGTACTGCTTCTACTGTTTTTGTGTTATTCTGTAAATGTTTGCATGTCTGTTAATATGTTTTTGTTCTTTTATCTTTAAAATTAAAAAAAATAAAAGTAAATAAACAAATGAAACAGATAGTTATTCTTAGGTGGCTTCAAAGTTGCTTTGTAGATTTCTCTTCCAGTCCTGCATCTCAGAGCAGTAATGACTTGAAACTTGCTGAAAATTATCTTCTGAGAAAATGAAGTGCTGCAAGTCTGATTTCCTTAATGAGTCCTGTAGAAGCCTGTTGCTCATTAAAGCATGAATATCAATGACCAGCAAGGAAATATTAGCAGTTTTTATTTTGCTTGCCACCTTTATGAACTACATTGTACTGTCATCATCAAAAAGATAAATGGAAATTAACAGCATATAGAAAATAAAAATACATTTTTGCCAAAAGAAATACCATGCTCCCAAATTTAGTTTCATCTTTAAAACCAAACAATGATTTTTTCAAAAAGTAGAACTCATTTGTCATAATGGAGGGTTAGTTTTTATTTGCTTTCCCTGTTGACTTTTATTTAAACCCTAAAAATGACAGAAATAAAGTTGGTGATGTTTGTAAAGACAGCTTTTAATACAGGATGAAAAAAAGAATTCCTAACTCAATAAAATAAACATATATAAGTATATTGCCTAGACCTAGGATCTTTGTCTTTGTCTGATTATTTTGTATGTATTTTACATAAATAATTTTGAGGGAAGGTATTTCATGACTTCCTCTATCCAGAGAAAGTTGTCAGTTCTATATCTCACATGATCATATACCATCATTATAGCTTCAAAGAACATAATTATTTTTGTTTGATTTTTTTTTGTTTTGTTTTGTTTTTTGGTGCGAGGAACAAACTTAAAGCCTAGGCATGCTTAGTGTGTACTCTGCCCCCGAGGTGCACTCTAGCCCAATAAAAGCTATACTCGATGCAATGTTACATGTTTGCATGGATTTTTAAACCACTATATCCCTTGCATTGACTTGTACCTTAATGAAAGCAGGCATTGTGCCTCTTCTTTATGAATGTTTTCCCTGAACTCAGAAGAGTGCCTGCATACTGTTGGAATTTGCTAAATCTTTGTTAGAGAATGAAGGCTTCTGAACTGAAAAGATCTTTAAACTTGAGGAAAGAGAGGGATAGCTCTGTGATAGGGAAAACTATGAATTTCAAGCTGTTAGGGAGAGCATCTAGTTTTCATTTCTAGAGATTATTACAAAAGAAAGACAAAGAATAACGGATAGTATTTGACCAGATATTATCAGGCCTTTAAAATGAGATGCATTGTAATGTTCTTACATGTTTTACTATTATGGATGAACTAAATATACATAGATATTGTACATTTCATTGTGTTACATGAATTTAAAGATAAAATTCGCCTTCAGCACATCATTATTTGCACGTGTACATTCTAAGCATCCTGTGAAATAAAGTGTTGCCCAATTATTTTATTCATAGTGATGATCTGCTCTTCACATAGTTCCATTTCACTGATGCTTAAGACTCATGCAGATGGACAAGAGCCTTTTGCATGAAGGAATGTGCATGAGTCTTTGGGGGGGTGAAACTCGAGGCTTTTATAGGTAAATGGATGCAACTAGAGACCATATTTATAAGTGAAACAAATCAGACCTGAATGAATAAACATTGTATTGTCTCCCTAGTGTAAGAACCTGAAAGAGCAAATACAACCCCAAAGTTAAAATAGATATTGTGAAAGAGAAATTGCTCAAAGGAAAGGAACAACTGGGATGAGCGAAAGGAGAAAAGAAAGAAAGAAGGGGAAAAATGTACATGGAAACACAAGGGTACCTGGGATCATTGTATGGCTGATGTCTATTGGTTTATTGAAAGGAACAGTTAATGCTTAAATTTTTTAACCAGTTTTGCATGTTTATATATCTGGTAATCTGAACAACTAATTTGAAGGTAACAATATGCAATGTAAGAATCGCTGTTGAATTCCTGCCATCTTGCTTAGTGAGACTCTGTATCATTTCTAATTTTTAAAGTTATTTTTATTGTCTTTGATCAATCTCACATTCTTATATCAAGTAACCTGAGCAACTTCGTTGAAGATAAGAATATGTAATGTAACAACCATTGCTCATTTCCTCTCATCTTGTTTTGAAATTGTGTATCTTTTTATTGTTTTTGTGTTTTATTTCACCTATGTTGCTATTGTTTTGCTTTCTTGTCTCTTTAAAATATAAAAAGAACAGTGAAAGAGAAAAAGGAGATGTAGCAGTTTGCCAGGTATTTATCGGGTCTCCAAGTCAGAAAAGTACCTCTTTAGTCAGTAGAGAATGTCAATTTTCTCCTCATTTATGAAGAACAAAACTTTGTTACCTGAACTTGGTAAATAAACAGTTTTCTAAGACCTAAATAATTTTCTGACAGCTTTTTAAAAAATTGCTTAACCTAAAATGCCTGAAATCACTAATATATAAATGTCCAACATTGGAAAGTTCATTAGCAGCTAATTACATTAATAATTTGGCTCATAAATGCCAGACTTCTGTCTAACTACTGACAATAGGTGACTTTGTCAGCTGGGCTTTTAATATATTTAAGGTGTGCAATCGTTCCAGGAACTAGAGTTAATGAAAAGATCCGGAAATGTACCACAATGTGTAACAGTTCCCCAGCCTTGTAGAAGAGACCAGGCTTTGCTGCCTGTTTAATCGGAATGTTAAGGTAACTGCCACCTTCATAGACACCCACTTCACCCTGATGTGACTTAAACACAGCTGTTATTTAAAGTAACCTCAGATCATTTGTGGCTGCTTAATCATGCAAGTGCAATGCTGAGATGGGGTATTCAAGTGACATTCTTGTCTACTTAATTGCTAATAATAGGAAATACACCTCAAAGAAAAATACTGGAGATATAACAAGAAATAATTATTCCTTTCTGCTCACAGGCCATGAAAGTTGAGTCATGGTTCCCCTCAGTCGTTTCTCTAGCAACACAGAATTCCCAGCCTTACTTTCTGGATGACCGTTCCGACCAGGCAGGGTGCACATGCTAAGCCTGAAAGGCTATGCAGGCACCCGTCTCTCTGATAGAATAGATTTTTCATTATTCTCAGTGAAAGACAGGGCGATTTTAAGGATTCCACCTTTGCCAATCTTAAAATTCCCCATTTTAAGTAAATACCCATTGATTTAATGTGTTCAAAATTAATATTAAAATGTTAAGAAATAACTCAGTGTGTTAAAAACTGTATATATTTGCATGTATCAATAAATATACAATTGATGTTTTAATATTCTCTCCACATAGCCTATTAGCATTTGTTTAAAATGCCAATTTTCATTTTGGTAAAAGTAGTACGCTATACAGAATTAGTAAGAGAGATAGCAACAGAGGTGTCATTCGCAGGTACTTCATGGATCTATTAAATATGATATATTAAATATGATATACTATATTATTTTTACTTTTTTTAATTGCACTGGCATGAAAATAATGCCTTGTAGAGACATTACTATTACTCACTTATTCACTCAAAGTAAACTGAGTGCTGAAACTCCAAGATTTCAGAGACTTATTAGTTTACTAAATCAGTGTAGGTGTTTTTTTTTTTTTTGCCATTCAGCTATCTTGTGATTTTTTTTGCAAGTTGTGAGGATACTCCCTATTTATGAAAAAAAGTAGCACAGAATCAGAGGAAGATGATTACAGAGCCATATTTTCCTGGTTAAACATGAACGTGGCTATTATTGTTTCCATAAATAGTATATTGAGCAAAAGACAGTCACATGTCCACTTCCTATGTCAAGAAGGAAAGGGTAAATGCTTTCTGCTAAACATATGATAGTATCTGTAGATTCTTCTTCAGTGAACTAAATAATAATCAGGAAATTACTTGCCTAAAGCAATCAGGAGTCTAAATATTATTTAAAATTAGGAGTGGCAGCTGGGCTTGGGGGTGCATGCCTGTGATACCAACACTCAGGAGACTGAACAAGCTTGAGGGCAGTGAGTGAGGCCATAAGTCTGAGGGCAGGCTCAGGTACATAGGGAGGCTGTGCCTCAAACAAACAAAACGTAGGTATAGCACTTTCAGATATATTGAAGTAACTGGGATTAGAGTACATGTCCTGCAGAGAATATAGCTCAGTGGTATAAATGCCTGCCTGGCAAGTGCAAGGTCCTGAGTTCAATTCCTGTGACCACACACACACACAAAAGAGTATAGAGTAGATGTCCCATAATGGGAAATGAAAAATAAACCAAATATGTGAATTTCCTGCTTGCTGATATTGACCAACAGGCCAGGCAGGACTGTGAACCCTGAGGAACTAAAGTGGGCCTCAGAATTACTTCAGCTTTATGGTGTCACTTTCTGGAGTACCATACAGGAGTAAGAAACTAAGCAATGATTATATCTAGTAGACTAAGATTGGAATCCGGTAAGGCTGAGGCAAGTGACACATGTGATTAAAAACAGCAGAAAGTTTGTATTTGCATTTTCATTTGTTTGTAATTATTCTTTAATTTCTTGTGTGACCTATTGGTTATTTAGGAGGTTGTTGTCTAATTTCCAAGTGTTTATGGGGTCTTTGGAGTTCCCTTTGTCATTAATTTCCAATCTCATTGCACTGTAGTCAGATAATATACACGGGATAATTTCTATTCTTTTGCATTTAGGTAGGTATGCTGTATGGGCTAGAATGTGGTCTATTTTAGAGAAAGACCCATGTGCTGCTGAGAAAAATGTGTTTTCTGATGTTGTGGGGTGAAACACTCTGTATACATCTACTAAATTCATTTGTTTGCACCTTTGATTCAGGTTTGTTATTTCTTTGCAGAGTTTTTCTCCACTTGACCTGTCTCTTTGCATCAAAGGGGAGATGAGTATTTCAATAAATGGAAAAACATTCCCTGCTCATGGCTAGGAAGAACCAACATTGTGAAAATGGCCATACTACCAAAATTGCTGTACAGATTCAATGCAATTCCCATGAAACTATCATCAGCATACCTCACAGATCTACGGAAAACATGCCTTGAATTCATCTGGAACCAGAAGAGATCCAGAATAGCAAAAGGAATCCTGGGCAACAAGGACAAGTCAGGTGGAATCACAATCCCTGACCTGAAATTATACTACAAAGCTACTGTAATAAAATCAACCTGGTACTGGCTAAAAGACAGACCTGAGGATCAATGGAATGGACTGGAAGATGCAGCTATAACCACAAACACACTCAGCCACCTAATATTTGACAAAGGGTCAAACAAACTCACTGGAAAAAAGATAGGCTGTTTAATAAATGGTGCTAGAAAGATTGGCTTGCCTCTTGCCAAAGACTGAAAATAGACCCAAGCCTATCACCATGCACCAAACTCAAGTCAAAATGGATCACAGATCTCAATATTAAAATAGAAGCTCTAAATCTATTGGAAGAGAAAATAGGTAAAAATCTTCAAGACATATGAGTAGGCAGAGAGTTGATGAACAAAAATCAAACTTCAGGGTAAACACTTCAAAGAATTAATAACTGGCATCTCATCTTACTGAAAAGTTTTTGCACATCTAAAGAAATCACCAGCAAAGTGAAAAGAAAACCCACAAATTGGGAAAAAATCCTAGCTGGCTGTCCCTCAGCAAAGGTCTTCTATCTAGAACATATAAAGAATTAAAAGACATGAACCTGTCCAAATTCAGAGACCCAATCCAGAAATGGGCATCTGAGATGAATACACACTTCTCAGATAAAGAAATACAAATGAAAATAAATATATGAGAAAATGTTCTACATCTTTAGTCTCAAGAAATGCAAATAAAAACAACATTGAGATTTCATCTCACCCCAGTAAGATTGGCCAGCATTAAGAAATCATCCAATAACAAATGCTGGCAAGGCTGTGGAGAAATAGGAACTCTTTTGCACTGTTGGTGGGAATGCAGACTGGTGAAACCACTGTGGAGATCGGTTTGGAGATTCCTTAGCAAACTTGGTCTAGAGGTCCCATTCAACCCAGCTATTCCCCTTCTGAGTATTTTCCCAGAAGATCTGAAAGCATCATATCACCACGATATATGTGCACCCCTGTTTATAGCAGCACAATTTGTAATAGCTAAATCATGGAAGCGACCCAAATGTCCATTCACAGAGGATTGGAATAAAAAAGTGACATTTTTATGTAATGGAATATTACTCAGCTATGAAGAAGGACAGATTTGGGGCTTTTGTGGACATGTGGTCACAACTGGACACCATACTCATAGGTGAAATAGATCAGAGGTACATGTGCAGGCAATGTATTGTATCTCTGGCATGGGAATCTGAAGGTGGGAATGTGGATTGGGGGGTGTGAAGGGAATCTACTCAAAGGTAGGGAGCAGGTGGAATGAGGGGAGGAAGAAAAGGAAGAAAGAGACAAATATGTATTTATGTGTGTATATGCAGTATGGCCAATATGATGCCACTCTTGACCTATGTCACTTTATGGTAAGGAACAGTTCATGATTGATCAAGAGTGTATGTCCGTATGTGATTTCAGCAGCATGCACTTTGAGGTTATCAATGTGTGGTGCAGCAACCATTGGTGATTCCCTGTCGCTTTGTCTATAATTCAATTTTGATTGTACTGCTCTTGTGCTACTTTGTGTCTTTTTGTTAATGTTTTCCTTTTTTGTTTTTTTTTGGTTTTTTTGGTTTGTTTTTTATACTTAAAAACTATAACAAAACAAACAAACAAACAAAAAAAAACCAGCAGAAAGGAACACATAGCTAGAAATAGTTCAGTTCCAAGAAACTATAAAATAAAATCTCTATTACACAGTCTGGCAGTTCAGCAGAACCACAGAACATGTCCTTTTACTAGGCCAACTAACCCTGGAGTAAAGGCTATTATAGATCTGCTTCAATAAAGCACAGAAAGTTTCCAAAGGATTAAGATGAGCTCCAGGTAAATTACAAAGTGCATAAGCAGGAAAAAATATTAGCTATAATTTGACATAAAATAAATCCACACATCTAAACACATCAGTGGATATAAAGGAAAAGATGAACAGAAGGAAGAAAGGTTGCGTGTATAAAGCAGAACCTAGTGGAACTTTGAAAACTGAAATATTCAATATTATAAATTCACCAGATGGGATAAAAAAGAAGTTAAAAAATAGAACAGAAAATTTTGAAATCTATACAAACTGAGGCAAAAAGAAATCAAGAATGATGACATATCTTATTACCATCAAGACAATCGTAAATTTGACAAGGCTTTAGTTGCAATACTCAAAAGGAAGTTCATGATAACATCAAATGTGGTTTTATTCCATTGTTTAGCCCTTGCAAGGGAAGATCAAAATATATGATGAATATTTAAATTTAAAAAGGTTTTATAGAAAATAAAACATTCAGTTGTGCTGACCGGTCTTTCCCTAGTCTAATTTCATCCTTCTCACTTGGAACATACTGATCCCATCATTCCTGCCGCTTTCTGTAGCAGTTCTGGAAGTGCTTTTCATATGCGTCTTAGTGAGGGCTGATAAACCATGCAGTGAATGCTGCTGCTACATGCCACGCCTATGAATGCACCCGGGTGTGTCTTTCTCCACCAGATCTGGTATAATGCAACTTCTGACTCCTTGGCAAAGTCAAAATAACTGTGAAAGATGAATATTTGGAGTCAGTTCAGGACAAGGAGGCAGCCCTTGACAGCACCAATAAAGACCCTCTCTAGAGAAACTTCCAGTACTGCTTTAGGAAGGGTCAGGAACAATAGGATAAGTGTATTTGAACCAAAGGAGAATGTTTTGAGGGAGTTTCATGGCAATGTGCCATTTTCTGTAATTTTTTTGTATATTCATCGTATTTTTATCACACCTCATACTAGTCATTTTAACCCACTGTGTAACTGTATTAATAAAACTCAAGGTCTTGGTTCATAGTATAATAACTAGTAATACCTAATGGTTTTAGTGTGTAGTATAATAACCTAGTAATACAATTACAACAATTGTTCTTTTTCCTTTAAATTATTTGAAAGATCGCTTTGCATATAATTTACATTATATAAATGATATATGTATATTTATATCATAATATGAAGATAGGCACATAGAGAAGTGTTACATAAGGGAATATATTTTGAATTCATGAATGTTTCGACACCACAGACGAGTCATTAGCTCTTCTTCCTTTCTAATTACCTAGAAGTGAGTAGCAATCCCCCTCTATAAAGTCTGTTGCTTCTGTAGAGGAGTCATCCTTAGCATACCGCTTTCACTCTCCGTCCCAGTGAGATCTCCACAGCTAAAGTTCTTTGCTCTCCTTCTTAAGGTGTCTTCATCCCTCCTTACCAGACTACACTGTCTAGAACAGCTCCAGGCTGGTACCTATAGGTCTCCCTGACTTAATGATGCCTTTCTATAACCTATTCCTAGTTCTGCAGCTAGATTGATCTTTGGGGAAATAAAAGCATGTTTGATTCTGAAAATTTGCTTAAATCCCACAGTGGCTCCCCAGTGATTTAAACATAGAGCGGAGTCTCTCTGTCCTAATTCATAATGCCCTGTATGGCCTGACACCTGATTACCACTCCAGATGAGAGGAGTGTTAATTTTTGCAATTTTGCTCTTCCAATTTTTCTTCTTTTGATTACAAAAGGAAAAGAAAATGACAAGTTCATACTACTGACAAGCTATTGTAACACTTTAGGGTAGAGTCGATTGATTTTGACATCACCCTTTCCTTTTATAACATATGAATAAGAGTTTATACAAAGAGTTTAGTTTGTACATTATCATGTATGACATGTATTTCTTTTAAATTATGATTTTATAAGTAAACAACAAAAAATGCCTTTTGCCAAACAGAATTATTAGGTACTGTCTTGGTTACTTTTCTCGCATTGCTGAGACAAAATACCCAATGCCCAAAATGAAGGAAGGAAGGTTTATTTAGCTTACAGTTTATGGAGGTTTCAGTCCATACTTGGCTGATTCAGAGGCAGAGTGGCACATGGCAGAAGGCAAACGTTCATGGCAGCAGAGCACAGCAAAAACGGAGGAATGGCAGGCAAGCAGTCTCTTTTCTTCCCTTTCATTGGAAACTGTAATACATGGAAACTTATCAAAAATGCAGAGTATTGTGTATTCAGGACTGAGAAGGGTATGGGGAGCGTTGCCAGGGCAGAAAGGTGAGTAGATATGATCAGTGCACACTCTGCGCATGTGTAGAAATCCTATTAGCTTTTGATAATAAAATTTGATGTTAAACTCTTCATCTAGCAGTACATATGTCAATCAGTTATTCTATTTATTTTACACATAAAATCTTACACTTTTGGGAACCATCTATGGGACAATTTTTTCCCTAGGTACATTGACAAAACGTAAAGCAATCTTTTGACATAACATATAAGACTATATATAATTTCCCTAATTTTTTCAAAGGACTGGAACCAACAAGAAGAAAAATTAATTTCTAATATTAAGAAACTTTGTTTCCTTGGAAATGAACAAAGCACTTATAAAAAACTGTTTCTACTCATTCATTTCTTGTCAGTGTTCCTTTTGCAGCTATGTCTTTGGAAGAGCCATGCTTCTCTTGACGTGTTTATTCAAAGTTTTCCCCAGAGGCTAATGGAAATAATTTGCTAATGGATGTTTTGTTTGATTTGAATCCAAATACAAAGAAGAACACAATTGATTAGCATTTGAATGTGAGAAACTGGAGACAGTTTTCTTTTTAAAATGTTCTCTTAGTACAAGAAAGGGCATGACAAATGTTTTTGTCCACTATGGAGAGACAGAGAGAGACAGACAGACAGACACAGATAGAGACGCAGACAGAGACAGAGAGAGAAACAGAGACACGGAGAAGAGCGAGACAGAGACAGAGACACAGACACAGAGACTCAGAGAGATGGCGGTAGAGACAAAAAGAGACAGAGACAGAGACAGACAAGACACGGTTGTAGGAATGGGGGAAGGAAGGGGAGAAGAGCAGAGAAGAGAAAGCAGAGAAGAGAAAAAAAGAGAACAGAAAAAGGAAGAGACAGAGAGGACACTTTTCCCTCTTGAAAGATGCTCGAGGATGAAAACTGCCTTGGCAACCATTTGAGAATTCCCTTTGGATCTAGGGCTAGCTTAGTCTTGGCTGGAACTGTAAACAGCTAACTAGGTTTGAAGATTTAAGCAGTACTTCTTGCCTGTCTTGGTTACTTTTCTCTCGTTGCTGAGACAAAATACCCAAAGCCCAAAATGAAAGAAGGAAAGGTTTATTTAGCTTACAGTTTGTAGAGATTTCATTCCATACTCAGTTGGTTCTAAGGCAGAGGGGCACATGGCAGAGGGCAACAGTTCATGGTGGCAGAAAACAGCAAAGCAACAAGAGCAAAAGGGAGCCGTGGCAGAGAGAGCAAGACTCTTTCCCTGCCTTACATTGTAAGCAGGCTGACCCCACCCAGGAGGAGTGTAGCACTCACATAATCTCCATGCCCTCCTCTTGCACAGGCTCAGGATAAATGCAAAGTAAGTGATACAAGAAAATAAAAACTCCCAACCTGAATGATATCTGGGATGAGTTCATGTTTTCTAAAATCAAAGAATGAATTTTAGGAGCGATGGAGGTTAAGGGCAGAACATATTTATTGAGGGAAAGAAAGCTTCTGTCCAAGAGAGGGACAGAATGGGGGCCCAAGTGAGTTATCCCCAGTCTCCGTCTTTTCTAGGGACTTTTATAGAGCAAAACCATGATGTGAGGTTAGTCCAAGGTAGGGGGAATGGACAAAACTATGGTCAGCCAATAAGAATTTTCAGGTAAAATTGATTAAATGGGGATCAAATGGGGAAGTGAGTCTTAAGCAAGCTGGCATACAGAACAGGGGCTTTTCCTGTAAGGGGCTGGGTCAAGGACTCTTCAAGGTGATCCCTACCTATTTAGAATATCAATCCCTCATGCCCATCCCTAGGGAGGTCTGTGGGTGCATTTGGTTCATCTTTTGTCTTGTTGTCTGGCCCACAGCAGATAGTCATGACATGTTATCTTGTCTTTCATGTTGGCTCCTCCTAGGGCCTGGCCCTGTCTGACCACCTGTAATATTTCTATCTAACTCAGCTGCCTATAACATAAGCACCCTGGCTGCCTGCTGAATCACATAGTTAATCTAAACTTCTAACATTCACAGTGAACAACATCCAAGAGGAGGAAGGGTATGTCTGTTTCACCACAGGATGCAGAACTGTTGAGTCACTTAACCAAACCTCTAGGCTCCACAAGTTGACACAATGTATCAATCATAACATTGCCTTGCCAAGGTCACATTTCTTGGGACTAGGGTTTTATGTTGTGTGTTTAAAATAAACATATCCAGGGCACTCAGTTTGGAATAATATTGTTTTGTCACGTAATTTTGGAATAATATTGTTTTGTCATGTAATTTTGGAAAAACGATTTTAGCATAATAACATTTCTAAGCACACAAAGAGAAATGTAAGTTTTCCCAGTGCTTTGTGCCACCTCAGATTTCACTCAGCAGATTTAACTGCTATGAATGTGTTCTCATCACAGTATAAAGAGACACAAGAAATTAATCATAAGATGACATAAAAATAATGCATGTGAAAACTAACAGTCACAGCTTATTTTATTGTGTAATTATTATTTACTTCCCTACATTTTTAGGATCTTTACATAACCTTGTGAAGAGAATTAAACAAACATAGAAAGGAAAGTGACAAGTTAGGTCACATAGCTAATGGTCATCATGCAAAATATTGATACAATTCTTCGAGCTTTAAAAATACAACTCAACATAAGTGGAAATGCCTTTGCAACCTGAAGAAAACATCATGGTGTGGTAGAGGAAGAAAACAAAAAAATGAATATTCCTAAAGCAGAATTTATAAATGTGATGAAATTTTAAAAAGCAACACCACGGTTTCATTATATATAAACCTCATTAACAGAATGTGAGAAATTGGTTATGTGAAGGAAAAACAAGTTGAAATATCTGTTAAACACTGTTAAAGTAGGAAATTAATGAAAAATCTACTGCAGATTAATACTGGACTCTGGCTTTCAACATAAGAAATAGTGTTCTGCAAGTAACATTCCATTTCTAATCATTGTGAATTATGTAAAAAGTACCTGGAGTTTCTACCTCTGAATTTTCAAAAGTGAGCATCATGGAACACAGAGTTTGTGAAATGTTTAATAAAAAAAATTATACTTACATGAATTTGGGAAAAGTAGTACATCTTTTCTGTGTATTCCTTTGGAAATAACATGAATGAAATATTATTAAAGTCTCTGGGAATTTCTATAGGAAAGAAATCTATTTAATGTTTACAATAGCATTTATCAAATTTATTTGGTTCTTGATTGCTGGAGTCACTCTATTAAATTTCCTGGGCAGCATGTTAGGAAACAACATCTCCTCCATGTATTTTATGTCTTAGTTTTATTCTTGACTTTGTAGATAAAGGCAAAGAAATGTATGGGCACCTTATGGAGAACTTTTACATTGTTTCAAGATATTAAGGGGAACACATTTTCAACATTTTATTATTAATGTTGCTTCTTTTTTCATAGATAAATGGATGTTGAAAGTCAGATAAGCAATAAGCAGACATTTTCCTTGCTTACAATGCATTCTGCAGGACAAAAGTGGAATCAGCCTGCAGGAACTTGCAATTTAATTGAGACAGGTTGTGCATGGATATAAGGACATCTTATGCAACTATTCAATGTTAAATATATATTATCAGAAGTGTCACAAGGCATGTATGATTAAGTACTGTACAATTGTCATGCTCTGACTGCAGAACCAGTGAGGTCCCAGTGGGCTGGCTGGCTGTGACCTGGGGCAATAACGGGGTTTTGTGAAATTCAGAAATCCTGGAGCTTATATTTATATTCTGAGTTTAGGCGAAGTTTGACAAACAAAAGCACAATGCCTAAAAGCAAACAAAGACACTAAAACATTGGAATTCGTGAATTAGAAAAGACATTTGCTGGTTAAAAAAAAAGAAAAGAAAAGCAAAAAGATGTTAGGAAATGTGCTACTCTGCAAACTTCAAGATTTGCTTGAGACAGTAAAATGAAGGAAACTAAGGAGTAAAGTCTGCATATCAGTTGAAATTATCACTCATTCATTAATGAAAGAGATGCACAAAGCACTGAGTTACTTTTAAAGGAAGAGACATAAAAATGTGTTCACTTGGGTGGTGCTCAGGGTAGGAGAAGAACATGGGAACCGCCCACTAAGGCATTTCCAAGTTGTAGCTCAGTGGCTCTTAGTAAAATTAGAAATTCATACAGAGATAGTTCTCTGATTTTATAAATTAGGAATTAATTTGTGTAACACAACTGTTTGGAGAGAAATAAGGCATATAACCAATTGGAATAAATCTAACAGGGCTGGACTTTCCACACTGTTTATATCTGAAATTTGACATATATTTATAATCTTAAATGGGTGCTGTCATCTGGCATACTTTTGGGTAGATTTAGCCTTTCACAAATAGGAATATAAGTTGCAGAGGTTTTTTTCTAGACCTTTAAAAGGTAAAGGAAAGCTATATCTCATGGACTCAAATATTATCTTTATGTAACATATATGAAAATCAGCCATAAATAACTCCAAATGTACAAAGAGCTCTCCTGACTCTGTCTTCTCCCTTATTTTGATGCTGCATCTAAGAGATAGGCATGAACTCCAGAATGTCGCACTTGAACACATCCTCGTGTAAAAATATATATTTCCTTATGTGCGTCTTTACAAATACATATAAGTTTAAGTTTGACATGCGAAGTCTGCTGATACAGATTGTCATTAGGATTTTAATATGAACTGTCAACTAAAAACAACTACAGTACCATTTTTAGTGCTGAATACTAAATCATACCATAATCCGAAACACTTTTACAGAACGATTACAATGTTACACCCATATTAATTTGCCAAGCCTGAACACGGTGCAGTTTCAAGATCTGTTCTGGAGGAATGTGAAACACAGTGAGACCGTAGCTTCAATTCCCTTGTTCATTCAGATTATTCTGAGCCACGCTAGTCCCAGTTATGAGAACAAGCCAGGCTCCTCAAGGACCCAGTAGTTTGCTGGTACACAGAGACTTTAATTAGGCCAGTTAGATGACCTCCTTTCCTTTTTTTGATGTTCATGAAATGTCCATGCAGTCATTTAGTCAAAAATGTTTATTGAACACTTATTACATTCTGCTCAGTGAACAAGACACTGACAAATTTATGGGCAAAGTTTACAGGGATGTTGTCCTTATGAAACTTAACAGTGATACAAAACATAGGTGTGAATTAAATGAAAACCTACTTATTCTATAAATTCTATGCCAGGAGTTAATACATTAGATGGTGATGCATATGTAAGAAAAAACAAGTGAATTTTAAGAATAGATAATACAGGGTCTCCTAAGCACATGCTGCAGTCAAATGTTGGAAGTTGAATCCAAATGCTCTTGTCTGTTAAACTAAATTTGGCTGGGAAGTGAAATTTTCTGGATGTGTAAGCAATGCAAATATATGCAAATACTTTACATCCTGACTCTTCACACCCTTTTCCATATAATTTCTTTACTGAGCTCACTGTAGTTAAAATAATGTTTATACTATAAAAAAAAGCTTATGACTCCATGAGCTAGGAAATAATGAGAAAACTTAAGGGAGGTGGGTTATTGTCTTTCCACCTTTACAGATCCTTCATTTTTCTTATTATTTAAAAATAAAGTCATATATATCTTAGCAAATATATTCTCTGATTAAATCTCTGAGTTACATGTTATTTAAGTCTGCATTAAATAGTTTGGAATATTTCATTTAAGCTTATTTATTTATTGCCAAAGACATGATAATAACACCTTTTCTACAGAAAAAAAATACGCAGGGCACTGGCAAGAAAAATAATATAAGCATATATATTAATTATATAATATATAAATAATATAAAAATAATATAAACTCAAGTGTCAATCTATGTTGGAAAACATAGTAAATTTGAAACTATATGTATTTGTAAATTATTAATTGGAAAGATTTAAAATTGTGCCTCATTTAAGAGCCTAAATGTGAGCTTTTATAAGGTAAAAAGGTTTATTTTGGCTCACACTAAGTACCTGTTTATGAGAGTAAATTTTGCTAATTTATTCTGCATCTGGTGCTTTCCATTCTTCAAAACACTTATTCCCTTGTATTAATTTCTTGAAATGCAGGCCATTTTTCATTACACTTTCATTGTAAGGTTTATAGAAAGGAAAAAAAAAAGGCTCCCACATACTGCAATATAAAGGGACATAATTTGTGAGGTTATAAATGGCATCTCTTTGCTGTAATAAAATAAGCAAGAATAAATAAAAATGAATTAAAGTGAAGCCCATGAGTGAGAAACAACACACACAGGTACTCAAAGGATTTAATAGCAAGTCTGCAACAAGTGCTCTT
This sequence comes from Dinomys branickii, assembly GCA_004027595.1. Taxonomy (NCBI): domain Eukaryota; kingdom Metazoa; phylum Chordata; class Mammalia; order Rodentia; family Dinomyidae; genus Dinomys; species Dinomys branickii. The sequence goes on from PVLD010006355.1 coordinate 18,487, forward strand.
TCATTCGCTAAGTGGTTCACCAGGGTTGGAAGCCTTCTCAAAGTGCCCCCAACCCCCACCGTCTTTAGAAGTGGTTTTTCCCTTTTTTGTACAGGGAATTGAACTCAGGGCCTTATGCTTGTCAGGCAGGCGCTGTGCCACTGTGCTATCCCTGGGGCTTCTAGAAATGGGTTTAGGAGCACCAAGTTGTCCATGCGTTCAGTAGTGCCTCCTTTACTTCCATGCCAGTGCAGAAAGGGGAGGAACACAGGGAAGCACTGAAATAAAATCTAGTTCTAAAATAAATTATTTGTTCTGTCAATGGCTTTTATAGTACGGACGCTGGCTTCTTTTGTTCTGGTCTCCAGTTCTCAAGACCTGGGTCCCGGTGTCAGATGGAGGTGCTGGGGATGACAGAGAGTTGATGAATGAGGAAGAATTGCAAGAGCATGGAGGTTGAGGTTAACCGATCGGATTCTACGCCTCTCCACCACTTACTGACACGTTATTTTAGCAAGCTACTTAACTTCCTCGATCTCACTTTTCATGTGTGTGAGTCAGTGTAACAATAGTCCCTACAACACAAGATCACCGGGAAGATTTATTAAACTGTAGTATGTAACGCGCTTCACGTACTGCACCATACGATAAACTTTCAACTACAAGAATATTGAACAGAAAGTATGCCAGGGCTGGTGGTATACTCCTGTAATCCCAGCACTCTGGGAGGCTGAGGCAGAAGGATTACAAATCAAACTCAATCTCAGCCTGGGGAACTCATATATTAATATATATTTTGCTGATTTTCACACATAAAGGAAGGAGAAATATTTAAGAGTTTTTTGAAATGATAGCTAGATTTTTGTTTCAGAACCTGTTAAATCATAATCTTTTCCATCCCCTACACCAAGTTTTACACCAGGGTCACAATATACAAATGTGCTTTATATTCAACAACTTCTAATCTATTAAAGAAAAAAAGAAGAAAAGAACATGTGTCTCTAGTCACTACAAGGTGTTAGAAATTCTGAAGGAGGTTTGAAAATACCCAATTTGGATTTGATACTGTAAGTCTTTTAGTAATGACTATCATATAATACCCTCTAATGGAACCTAACATTGCAATTGTTGCCAGAGAAAGATTCTGAAATTCTAGTGCTGCAACTTCTTCGCTCATAAAATTTTTGTGTTAAATAATTTTGAGAGTTTTAGTTACATTTTATTGCACCTGTGCACTTCTCATTACCCACCTCGGTGTTGTCCATCAGTTGGCTGGGTTGATACAAGTGAATTGTTCCATTCACCCTGAACATAAATACAGCTCATTCTCCTTAGTGACAGAGTATAAATAGATCATGTTATATAAGGCACACTGAGGTTTTCTTTTTAACCTTTCAAAAGAATTACCATAGCGCAGAGCATTACTATTTAAGAATTTCCTTCACGCAGAGCATGGTGTTTAAAATCTACCCTCACTGACATCCATCAAACCTGAGAAAGCAAACAGAGATTGGGAATCTGTCTTTGTAGATGAACATAGATTGCTGTAGTCATAGACACAATATGCCTCCCACAATACTGAGAATGAGGATCCGGTTAAATGAAATTTCCATTTAAGAGAGAGTCTAGTGCAAACTATCCCTTTAGTTTTCATCAGGTGGCTATTTTTACTGACTTAAGAAAAAGACAGATGGCTGTTTTTATTGACTTAGATAATAAAGTTGTACACAGTGAGGTCCTTAAATTTCATGAGTACTTTGTAAGTCATAACTGCGCTATTATATGCTTTTAGTAGAAGTGGCAACCAAGAGGTGTAAATCAAGTTAATTTTCAAAGGAAAAGGCACAGGTACACTGGAATCTCAAACTAATGTAGATGAAATGCTTTGCAAATTCATGATTCACAAAGGAACTTGTAATATACCATGATTCAGTTGTTTTCCATTACTTTCTCCAGGGAGAATTCCTATAGTTATCTCACAGGGAACTAGAAGTTCCAGAAAAGTGTAATCTTCCTTTAACTCAGGCCAGTCAAACTGAAAATTCCAATTCCAAGTTTCTTGAAGAAACAGACAGGATCTCTGCCCTAATCTTGTGATATTCTCAGGCACCATATTGGACACATGAAGACCTGGATCCTTTGCCTTTTGGGCAGTGTATACCTCTCCCCTTCTTTGTGGGTATTCTTTGTAAGCCAGGTCATAATCTCATGAAATGACACAAGCTCATTTTTCTATGTTATGACATCTCCCATCACTCTCTCCCATCATTCCAGGAGAGAGATCGTGTATACCTGAGAACCTTGGTGGAGTCCAGTTATTGTATTTTGCCTTTGCATCTTACTGCCTTGCCAATACCATTAATGTAAGAGAGAAGTGTTGGTGCAGAATATAGGACTATGACAAGATTAAATAGTATGTTCTCATTGCAAGTACAGTTTAATAATTCTTGTAAAGGTTTGGATATTTTTTATTTTACATTTTATTGGTGTATGTTTGCAGTATAACGATCACATTCATTATAGTGGATTTGCACATGCACAGGACACACCTAAATTTCCTTTTTATCCTCTTCTCCTCCATCCTTTGCATCCCTGCTTCCCCTCTTCATTTAGAAAAGCTTTATTTCCATTGTTTCCCTTCAATTATTTTTTGCCCTAGGAGCTAATTGATTTAATGGATACATTCTAAGTTATTTTTTTTCTGTTAGAAAATAAATTGAATAGTGCTTTAGACACCATGAAGCCAAATAAAGGCAGGGGGAGAAGCACAGTACTGCATATGTCTCATTTTATTATAAATCGGAGGCTCACTGGCCATATCATTATGGAACTGATTAGGAAAAACAGTTAGTAGCTTAAGATTTTCAGCTAATCATCTGTGCATTGGAGACTTTATTTCCTTGTAACAATCTTTCAGCAACTTTCACTCCTAAGAGCTAGAGGAGACAGATATCTGAGGGTTTTAAAATATCATCTATTAAGTAATCATGAGTATTAAGTGTATATTTCTTATATGTAAATTAAGAATAAATAACCATCAAATAACCATGATCCAAACCATCATTGCATCATGTTCATAAATTATTTGGCTAATTAATCAACTGTAAATGAATTCTTTTCTATAGGAAAACTTGATATGAGAAAATAAAATACCATTGGAATTTTTTTTGACTAATACAGTAATTCTTTGTTGAACTTATCCTGAAGGAAACCATAATAAGGACATAACTGAATAAGTTACTTACAGGGTTAACTTTGTCAATGCCAGGGATTGCTTTCTTCAGACCTTAGAATAAAGGAGGAAAAAGGAAACAGTGGCACATACCTGTAATTCCAGCACTTTGGAAGGCTGAGGCAGGAAGAACACACAGGTTTCAGCACAGCCCACACAACTCAGCAAGGCCTTGTCTCGGTATGTAAAAAATAAAAGGGGTGAAGGCACTAAAGGAAGGTAGGTGCTTGACCCATGAGCTTTTCATGCAGCATCCCACCAGTACTCAGCAAAGCTCCCTCTCTGCCTTCTCTGGTGCTCAGAGTGAAAAGAAAAGTCTTCAGCAGTGACCAAAAGGGAAAAAAGAGAGCAGCAAAGCTCGTTACCCAAACAAAAATCCAGTGGAGACAGAATTTCTTCCCAAAAGTTCATTTTAGGTAAAATATGATGAAAATGCTTGGAAATATTTAAAGTATTTTTCATTTCCCAGTTAACTAAATGAGTAACATCCAGTTTAGTCTTTGGTTATTGTCAGTGCCTTGAATTTCCTTCCACGAGCTCAAGGCCAGTGATGATTTTATTGATTTTTATATTCTCACAACCTAATGCAGAGCCTGGCCCTAGGAAAAGTGAGACATTCAGGGAATGTGTATCAACTGAATAGATAAACAAGAGAAATGAAGAGGGCCAAAGGATGGCATGGGCATCGTCCTTTACAGGGGTGACAGCAAGGGCTGATGATATTTCAAGTTGAATATCCTTAATGTTCTGAGAATAAACTCAAGTCTGCATGACCAGTGAAATGAAGAATAATGAATAAAATCAATAGAAATGCTTTAATAACCATATTCCTATATCCTGCCGGAGTGCTGGAGATTTCTTTTGCTTGGGATTACCTGGTTGTAAGAGGAGGGAGAATTTATCACGCTGAGACTTCTGTGTCATGAGTGAGGTGCTGAGGTCACTGCACAGAAGGGAATCATAGACCGCAAACACAGAACACGCCGGTCTCCTCCTCTCAGGGCCTCACTGCAGTCTGGTCCCGCTGACCAGCTCCAGTCTTGATCTTTCTTGTGCCCATGTGGACTTCCTGGAGACTGCGTCCTTCCTGTGTTCCTTTGCCCCTTTCCTTAATATTTCATTTGTACTTTATTCCAGTGGTGTTATGGTTTGTGTCCGGATGTCCCCCCAAAGCCTCATGCAGTCTTGCTGTGGGCTTCTAGAGTTTATGATGGATCCGTGGCCCAATGCTGGGGTTATGGGTGTGAGCGCTGCACCCGCCCTGTTGCAAATTGTTTGTATACAGTGTAAGGGAGGGAAAGGGGCTTGCTCTTCCTGCTCCTCCTTTTTCCTCTTGCTGCTTTTGCTGTCTTCACTGCCAAGAACGGTTGCCCTCTGCCCTGTGCCACTCTGCCTTAGAGCCAGCCTAGTATGGACTGAAACCCCCACAAACTGGGAGTTAAATAAACCTTTCCTTCCTTAGCTTTGGGCATCAGGTATTTTGTCCCAGCAATGAGAGGAAAGTAACTGAGATAAACAGTAACTGAGTAAGACCATCGATATTCTATTTTTCAAATGCCAAGTGAAGTATCTTCTTTACCATGATCTCATGGTACATGAATAGCTAGCCACTTTGGACAGTGATGTCCAGGACAGTGTTGGAATGCTGACCTTTTAGCAGCCCTGTCAGCAGACAGATGATAGAAAAGGAAATCGCTGGAAGGAAGCAGGCAGAAGATGAACTTAATACAAACAAAAAGTTCCTTATTGTTACTTTTTCAGACTGTAAAAACAATACATCATTAAATGTAACTCATGAATGCCTTTGTAATTATAAATCCTTATATCTATCCTAGTGTATATTTCCATAACTATACAAACTATATAACACTATGTAAGATATAACTATAGTTTCCAAAACTGTGAAATACTTAAACAGATGTGCAATCATACTGTTTATTTTTATAGATCTTGCTTTGCTGGTTGCTTAGTAATATTTTTACTCTCTTGAAACAATACTTTAAATAACTATATGACCTCTTTATAAATGTAACACCCTGTAAAACTTACCCTTCAATCCTCTACTGTTAGACATGCAGACAGTAACATCGTGATAAGTATTTTTTACCTAAATATTTCTGTACTCTCTGATTAGGCTTTTAGGATAGATTGTTATAAGTAAACTTCCCAAATGTGTTAAGCAGGAGCTTTTTAAAGGCTATCAAAATCTAATGTTAAGTTCCTTTTATAAAAAATTGTATTTACTTTTGGCCCCAATAATTGTGTGAGAATCTCACATTTCATCCTCAGCAATTATTTTTGCCATGGGGCTAATGACTTTCCCTAGGAGACTATTTATATAAAGCAAACCAAAAGTACTTCTAAATAGTAAAAGGAGTAGTTAACGCTTGGAGTGTTGAAATCTAGAACTAGCAAGGAATATAATCCTTATTTTGGAGTTGATTTCAAATTTGAAATAAATACCTTACTAAAATACCTTAAATTTTTAATATTCCATAGAATATTAGATTTCAGGTAATAAATGCAACCCCTATATTTTAACTAATTCATTTGTTTATGTTTTTATTTCCCATAAATATTATATGTTTAGTAGCATTAGCCCATGCCACGTGCTCAAAAAGCAATCTGAACAAAACATTTATGCACAATGCCATCCCAGGAGACTGACATGGAGATAACTTATTACAGTGCAATAAGTGATAGAAAAGAAAACATGCACCCAAGTGAATGGGTGCTGGAAAGAAGAAACAGGTAACTCTGCCTGAAGGGACAAAATAAAAAGACTTCCTAGAGAATATTTCATTATTATAGAAATTAATACTATAATTTTTATTAAAACAAACATAAACTGGATAAGCCTCTGCCTGGAAAAGAGCAAGACAGAATTGGTCAGACAGTGCGTCCCTGCTATGCCAAATAGCTTAGAATTTGTCCTGAAAGCAAGAACCGGTCAGTGAATGCTGGGGGCAAATTAGAGACTCTCGGAACTAACGCAGGAAAGATGAAAAGATACTGATAAGACTGAATCTCTGGAAAACAGTGAAGAGACGTGGTGAGGTCAGCAGATAAAATCAAAGATGTTATCAACCAATTAGATGTGGATGCCGGAGAATGAAGAACGAAAGCTTTTCAGTGGGTGATTAGTAAACAGTGGAGCTGTGAATGCAGTGCAGAGCAAGCTGCAGTCAGTTCTGACTTTACTAAGTTCCATATGACTGAAGGGTATGCCTAAGGTGGATGTGTGTACACGAATTTAGAACTCAGTAGAGAAGGGCAAACTGGTGATAAAACCGTGAGAGTTGAAAGCACATACATATATTACAAATCTTATTTTAAAAAATCATGGGATAAGTACAGGTAAGAAGAATGTTTAGCATAAAATGGGAGCATAAGAACAGATGTTTTAAGAATTGTACAAGAGAAATAAGTGCTAATGAGGCCTGAGAATCACGCGTTTGTCTAAAGAATCTGTGCAACTAAAGAAGAGGGTAAGTGTTACAGAAACGCAAAGTATAGGAAGGGGTCCACTCTATCAAACACAGAAGATGTTTTAAAATCAGGCTAAAATTGCCCAGTAGAGGCTATAATTAGGTGTAGTTGTTAGCCTGAGTTATTTACTGTGGCTTTTGTGGGGGAATAAATCAGACTGTATTACACAAAATGCATAACGGTAGGGGAGAGCTAAATGGTAGAAATACGGGCTACTGCCTCAAGAACTGAATAGTGACACAAACACTGTGTCAGATAGTTTGAGAGCTCTCACAGTAGATTGAAACTGTCAATTAGGAACATCTCTGTAAATGGAGATAAATGAAAGAAGTTGCGTAGTTGGTGATAAATCTCTAGATTATCACGAGGAGTCTGGAGACCTAATATTCAACCTGTAGTTACAAGACCGAGTATATTTTGACTGCAAATAGCTGTTACATTGCTTTCATTTCATTACAAAGAGTTAAGGTAGAGTATTTAAAAAGCATATTTGGGTATTGAGAGGGGAGTTCTTTCCGACAAGTTCAATTATGCTAACATCTGGACAGCAACTGACCAGCAGAATGGGCATGCTGGAAGCATTTGATGGATCCCATTCATGAACACGCTGCTCATTTTAAATGTCATGACTCCAGCCAAGAAGAAAATGTAAAAAGGCATGATCGTCAGTTGGACAGAACTGTCTCAGTGGATGCTGCTTGCAGACTCTCTAGACATGGGGAAATCCTGTCTTTCTCCTTGACCCTCAGGACCTAGTATAGTTTCTGGGTACATGTCTGACATCATAAAGCACATTGAGGAGGTAAATTAGGGGAGTCTTGCACTGGAGAGATTAAAGCCATGGGAAACTGAGTTATTCTGCCCTAAATGTATGTATCTCACCAGAAAACTGGAAAAAAATTAAAAATCAAGCCCACACGATTGTTTTTTAAATGGAAATTTGTATTGAAAGAGCAAAATCATGACCTTAAGAGGAGAGCGCAAACATAAGACCTTAGATATTTTTTAGACTTTGCAATTTAATCCTGTGTCTCTTTCCTTTGCCTGTGGGCCCACATTCTGCCTTATTCTTCACGACCCTCAATCTATGTGCTAAGCCTCCCTCCCCCTTTTCTCTCCCCTCTTTTCCTCACTTCTTCTTTTCTAATGAGTTCTGGCATTTATTTTGGTCACTTTTTAACTGATGACAAATAACAACCTCTTCCTTCTGTTACATTAGGTAAAGAACAATCCACGCCATCTTTCCAGATTTTTAACTGGTGCCCTACTCCATATTAACTTCAGAAGCAAGGCCAAAGTTCTTTTAAGTCCAGGCTTAATCTGGATTTATTTAATTCTCCCTCATTTTTCCGGGACCTTTTTCTTTTTTCACTATATGTCCTTCTACTGTTCTAATCCTCTGACCAAGTAGAATCTTTGTACTGGCAGTTCCTGAAATGCTTTTCGTGACTCACTTTTCCTCTTCTCAGATCATGGCTGCTGCCCTGTTTCTATGTATCCATTGCAAGCTGTGCTCCTTCTGGGAAATACCAAACACTTAATTAATTGTGGTGTTTTTCTCGTATAGTACCCTTATGTCCCTATAGAATATAAACTTCAAAAGCTCAGGCATTAATTCTTTTGTTTATTTTTATTTTTCTCATTATGTGGTGCAGCTTCTAAACAGAATATCCACTCATCATGCTGGATAGAAAAATAAGTAAAAGAAACCCTAAAAGTTGACATAAAATAACAGCCACTTATAATTAGTATAACTTTAAAAGACATCCAAGGAAAAATATTTGGGATCATGGTACAGAGAAAGAAGTACAATTTCTTTTTAGTCTCCTACATATGTAAACCTGATGGCCAATATTGTGGTAAGAAAAGGAAAAGTAAAATTTTCAATAACTGAGTCTGAACCACCAAACATTAGAAATGTTCCAAAGTTAATTATATCTCACCATTCCATTATAACTAAAGAACCAATTTTAGCTTTAAAAGTATCAGCAATGATTTGTTCTAAGTGTGATATAATTGCAGGTTTTGGCCAGATATCTGCATAAAATCCATTATAAATTATCAGAATTAAATGAATTGCAACCTCATTAATGTAATATTGAGTAATGGTAATATCTTTGTTTGATGATAGAAATTTTTCATCAAGCTCTTTGCTTTCAAACTGTATTCCAAAAGTTACAAACCATGTTGTGTTAAATAAATCAGGAAAATATTCCTATTGAATGTCATTTGCAACAGGGGAGCAGGCACCACCCAAAGGATAAATTTAGTAATTTTTAACAAAAGACAACCTGATTGTTTCCAATTATCTTATCCTAATTTGTCTTTAACAAAGCATATGGGAAATAAAATTTTCCATTTTACTCCTTCCTTTAGTTTTAAGATTAAAGATGCAATGTCATGGAACAGACTGAGTGGGTATTCTTCAAATCTGCTGCTTCTGATTCCTGTATTCACACATATCCTATTTTTCCCAGCTGTTTTATTATGCTGGCATGGTCATGTGGCTGTTTGGTGGCTGATGGCTTGTGAAGCTTGAGCAGAAGCTGATATGCACCCTTTCCATAGCTGCTATAAAACCCTTTGATTATGAATTCCTCCACACCTTGTATTTGAATGAGAGCACCATATAGAACTACAGACTCATAAGACAAAGGACGTAGGTTTTCTCAGTGATTACCTGAAAGGTGTTCTACCAGCCTGGACTTCTAGTCACTTAACTGTGAATGTAATTTGGTATTTGGATGCATGGTAGTTATGGAACCTGGCATTGGTTTCACAAACACAGCATGTTTTGCATAGTATAGAATTATTGAATGATAACTTTGCCAGATATTAGATTAATGAAACATAGTGTGGGTGATTTTTCTTGTCTTTGTTTGTTTTTAAATTGATCAGTGTCTGGAAGTTGATAGGAACAGAATGAAAGTCCAGACTTCCCTATATGGCCAATGGTACAAACTTCCTGTGTACCATTTTGGGGTGACATAGCGCTCCGTAGCATGCTCAAGGCATACCTGAGTGAACGAATGAGATGGAGTGAGGGCATTTGTTTCTTTTGAAAATATCTGAAGTACATAGTGCACTTTTTCCTAATTGGATGCCCTGTGTGTTGGCAGTTCACACATATTCCCAACCCCAAACTGCTACAATTCCCTGCTGAGCTTGACTCCTTGCTATAAAGGATAAAGAGTCTCAGCAGAGATTCGCTGTGTCACTGATGGCTCTGGTCTTTTAATCAGGAATACAAGAAGGGAACAGAGTCCTAGGTCCGGGGCAATCCTGACCCCAAAGATGACAGCTTGTCAATGGCACTGTGATGGAAGGGGTTGGGGAAGTTACAACTTCTGCTCATTGTGTTTCAATGGATCTGATAGCGAGATCTTCCGGGAGTACTTCATAGAAAAATATAGCTTCAGTTTCATTCTTAAATAGTTAGTACAGTACTATTAAGAGTATCTGGGGGATGACATATTTAAGTTAGTGAAGCTCATCTAGAATGATTCTTTTGTAAAGCAGCCAAAATTACCAGGGAGTGAATATCTCACAGTCATTGCTTAAAAGAACTTAGTAGCTCTCCATCAGGATAAATGTTCAAATCCTTAAAAAGGTCTACAAGGGCCTCATTATCTCTCCTCTGCTCATGACTATGGGTTCTTCTCAGGACAGTCTCCTCATTTCTGTCTTTATTTCAGGCAATTGGTTTTAGTCCTCCAAGGAGACCATGCTTACTTACATTCATCTCATAATATTTACATCTGCTGTTCCTACCGTATGGAATAGCCTCTATTCACCAGATTTTTTTTTTTTTTTTAGTTAATAACATATCATCCATGAGGGTAACTAGGTATCCCTCAAAGCTTCAGATGATCCCAGATAGGGCTCTTTGAAGGCGGCTGGATGAGGGTGTGTGATACTGTGATTAAGTATGTCTCAATCTCTGTGGGTGGCACCAATCAATAAAGTTGTAGTCTGGGTGGAATATAAAGCAACAGGAAGAAGGCAAGGGCTGCTGCTGCTTTTCTGTCTCCCGCCTGCTTGCCACAGACTTCTCTTCTCTGATGTCCCTCTGCCATGCAGGTATCTTTGGAGCCAGCTGACTACAGACTGAAACCTCTACACACTGTAAACTGAAATAAACCTTTCCTCCTTTAACATTGAATGTTTTGGCTTGGCCACAAAAAAGTATCTAACCCATCTCATCCATGAGAATACTACTCAGACAGTGAGTGGTACGTTGGACCTTCCTTGACTCGCACACCAGGTTAGGGATCCCTTTTACATATCTATTTTTAGTTCTGTTGTTTTTTTTTTTTTTTTACAAGTTATACTCTGCTTCCTGTTCTCTTCCTGGAAGAACACTCTTTCTTTTCTTTTTGGTACCAGGAATCAAAGTCAGAACCTTGCACTTGCCAGGCAGGCGCTTGTGCCACTGAACTATCTCCCTAATCCAAGAAACTCTCTTTCATCTAATCCACTGATGCTTAATCTGATCATGTGTCTTGCTGTGAACAATTAAATTCTCAAGTAGAAGTGATAGTGTCACATCTATAAAAATCGAGGACTGATATAGTTAAGAAAGATGTCCTTCTGTTCTGTACTACTAAAGGAAAGGAGCATGATGCAGGGTTGCAGCTGGCCTACCAGGAACATTAACGTGAGTAATAAGTACATATAAATTTATTTCTTAAAGTCATTGATATTTTGAATGTGCTTGTTACTTCAGTATACTGTACTGAATGCTGACTAACATTATCATAGTGTGTGCGTATGTGCACGTGTGCATAGGTGTGTGCGCGCATGCGCGTGTGTGTTCATGTAGGAGGAAATACACTGTGGTAATGGACTGTCTCTAAATTTAAGCTTCCTATTTGTTCTGAGGCTTGGCATTTAATTCTTAAGCCACATTATTTGGTCCCTCTAGCTTTAGTTACCGTGTCTGTAGATGGATATTGGTAGCATATCCTCCCAAGGAAGAAGTAAGGATTAAAATAGTCTATGCTTTTAAAGTATTTATATTGTTGTTCAACATGGAGCAAGTCTTCAACTAATGTTATTTATAAATACCCACAGGATTTAGCAACATTTCCATCATGTTATTCTATGATTATTTGATGCATATCTATCCACACAATGTGGCTGGGAGGACCTTGAAAGCTTTAACTACTTTGCTCAGTTTACTTTCACCCTGATGAGGACTTACCTGATACACAGCAAGCTTCTGAGAACATCTGCGCAGTGAATGAAGTAAGTGAGTGGCTGTAAAAGACCAAACTCAATGTCAATATCACTTTAAAAAAAACTTAATTTAAAAAATTTCTAATTAGAGGAATAGCATTTCAAGTAACTCTGGCTTCACCTATTGAAAGCTTATAACAAATATTAACTGATTGAAGTAATAAAAGACTTGGTTGAATTCCACAGGCTATATGCCCCTAGAGCAGTTTGCATGGATGGCCTCTTCTCAATATCATTGCCATTTCCTAAGGCATAAGTGTGTGAAATACACGAAGACAGTCATTTGTCAAGATGTTTTATTCCAATTCACATCTCAATAATTACATGTCTAATTCTTGAAAGTCATGTTGGATAAAATCAATCCTAATATCATATAATGCTTGTCCTACAATTTTTTATTGTTTTGCTCTGCCCCTCTTACAGAATCTTTCCTAGTGTACAAAATCAACCATCGTTTTTCAAATCACCTCCCATGACAGCAGCTTAATGCTCATTCCTCCTCTGACATTGCCTCATTTTTCTAGCTATTTTGCATCCAATTTGACAGTGTATACTAAGCAGTGATCGCACAACAGCTTGAAATCCAAGAATTAGATTGCATAGCATAATGTGCTTGGCTAGATTTGTAAATTAGTTGTGTATATTCCCAGGCATGGATGAGTATCTGGAGAAAGATGGGTGTACAAACTTCTGACTTAGTGGAAGAAGACTCTCTGACAGTGAAATGAATACTAGATGGGACCAAAGCTGGCAGCATGGGCCTCTCAGAGTTCAAGGACACGTGTGCCCAGTGGCCTCCCTGCCACTGGAGACAGTATTAGTCCTGGAATCTATTATTGGGGGTAGGAGTTGACAATGAAAGCAGAACAGAAAAAAGTGGTTTCAACTGTTCATAAGATAAATCATTCACAAGGAAACAGACCTGAAGATCAATGGAACAGATTAAAAGATGCAGAAACAACTCCAGACATACTCATCACTTTATCTTTGACAATGGTGCCAACATATTCATTGGAAGAGAGATAACCTCTTAAATAAATGGTGCTGGAAAAACTGGCTCTGCACATTCTGAAGATTGAAACTAGAACTACAACTTTCACCATGCACTAAATTAAATTTGAAATGGATCGAAGATCTAAATAGTAAAACAGAAACATTAAATCTACTGAAAGATAGAATAGGTAAGACACTTGAAGACTTTGCTGTAGTCAAAGACTTTATGAATAAAATTCCAGTTACATGGGAACTACCACAAAGAATCAGTAACTCAGATCTTATCTCATTAAAAAGCTTTTGCACAGCAAGAGAAACCATCAACAGAGTGAAGAGACAACCCACAATGTGGGAAAAAATGTTTGCTACCTGTTCCTTAGACAATGGGTTACTACTGAGAACATATGAAGAACTCAAAACTAATTAGACCTCCCCAATTTAAAGACCTAATCCAAAAAGGACATCTGAGATGAATACACACTTCTCAGATGAAGAAATACAGACAGAAAATAAATATAAGGAAAAAAATCAACTTCACTGGTCATTTGAAAGATACAAATTAAAACAACACTGAGATTCCATCTCACCCCCAAAAGAATGTCTGTTATCAAGAACTTAACCATGAACAAATACTGGAGCAACTGTGGGGAAAGAGGAAGGCTTCTCCACTACTGGTGGAAGTGTAAGCTGTCTGCAATCACTGTGGAAATTAGTGTGGAGATACATCAAAAAACTAACATTGGAGGTCCCATTTGACCCAGCTATTCCCCTTCTGGGAATCTTCCCAGAATAATTAAAAACATCATACCACAACAATATATGAACACCTACGTTTGTAGCAGCACAATTTGTAATAGGTAGATCTTGAAAACAACCCAAATGCCCATCACCCAAGGAATGGATAGAAAAGATGTGGACTTTTTATACAGTGGAGTATTACTCAGCCATAAGAAGGATAAACTGGAGACTTTTGTGGGTAAATCGATGCAACTGGGGATCATATTCATAAGTAAAATAAACTAGAGGCACGTATGTAAACATCATATTGTCTCCCTAGTGTGATAAGCTAAAAGAATAAATAAGATCAAACTGTACAATAGATACTATAAAATGGGAAGAAATTTCAATGTGAAAGAAAAAATAGGATGGGGAAATGAAGAAAATAAGGAAGGGAACAGCAAAAAACATATATATATATATATATAAGGTAGTTATACTACTAGTTTCTTTTAGTGCATTGAAAAGAAAGGCTGTACTAATATTGTTTGGACAACTAAATGAAAATATCTTGTATTCTGAATAACTAATTTAAAGATAACATTACGCAGTGTATTAACCATTGTTAACCTCCTATTGCCCTGTTTTGAAATATTTTTTATATTTTTCTCTTATAAAAAAAATAGGGCCGGACATAGTGGCACACGCCTGTAATCCCAGCACTGAGGAGGCTGAGGCAGGATGATTGCTGGGTGTTTGAGGTCAGCCTGGGCTACAAAGTGAGCTCAAGGCCAGTCTGAACTTCATAGCGAGACCCTGTCTCAAAAAGAAAAAAAAAAAAAATAAATAAATAAAAAAATAAATAAATAAAAAAGATAAATTATTCATGTTCCCAAAAGATGTTAATTTTACAGGGTACTATTTGTACAAAGACAAGGCCTTGAGATTAGGAAGCTAGAAGGTTTTGGGGGCAATGATAAAATCCATGTTCCATTACGGGAGAGATAGGGACCATAATCACCTAGTATGTCTTGTCCACTTTTATCTCACTTTGGCCACATTCTCTTTCAATGTCTGCCCTCAGCCTTTCAATGGGTGACAAGCGGAGATGTCTATCAAGGTTAAGAGTTATTTATTTTGACTGTTTCTCCATGGTATTTCGGGGTAGAGCTTGCGTAAACTTTCTTTCCTTGATTTTGTAAAAAGTGAAACAAACAAACCCCTCACAGTATGGCAGTGTGGAGATGGTAAGAAATAAGAACAGTGAGAAGGAAAATGTGACAGTAGAAAAGTGCTAGACATTTATTAAAGGCTAATTAATAATGGAAACTAATCAGTTTGGTACATTTTCAGGGCTGCCCAAAATTAGATATTTATTTTGGCTCTTAAATGTTCATAATTTGCATTTGCAATAAGGATATCCAAATGAAACTTTAAAAATGGGATAAAAATATTTTTCTTAATGAAATACAGTTCATAAAATAGTAAGAATGCTACAATGATAAAGTTTTTCTCAATACTCTTAGTATTGAAAGAGACTTGGTCTTTCATATACCAACCGTTGCATTATTTAAGAGTCGTTTTTAGTTTTTTAATGATAATTTTAAACATGGTAAAAATACTTAAAGCAATGCCTATTTTCCTAACTAATGTTTTCAAGGATATACAGGAAGCCTATGGGAAAGTACTTTGTTAAAACTATCAGCCATGAAATCAATTCTGTTGGGTAGCATAGTGGTAGAGATTGCTTGACTTGAGCAGCAACAGCTTATAAGAAAACTGTAAATAATTTTTAGAAAGGACATTTAGAGGTTTGCTCAGCTAAAGTCTAAATTCACCAGGATATTCCTATTAGTACAGACATGATTTCCTCAGAAAACAAAAGATATTTTTCCTCCATCAAGTACCAGCTGTATCACATTTTTATCTCCCCAAAGAAAACTTTGATATCTTGGATCCATGCTGCAAGCCCCTGCCACTGTCGGGCGTTGGGGGACGCTGCCTCTTAAGTGTGAAGGTTGCTACGGGGCCGCTGTCATGGTGGGCATGCTTGGTCTGGGCAAGGTACCAAAGGGACAAAAACACATTCCAAGCCTCCAACATAAAGCACTCCATCCATGCAACCCTGGCACCCGAGGGTGAAATATTAATTATTACAAACATATTCTGGGCACTTTGGAGGCATTACACGTTTTTCAATGTGGAATGGGAATTTGTGTTTTCAGGAGAAGAGAGATTTGGCAGGTACAATGCAAGTGAGAAACCCTGCAGTCCAAATTTCCCTTTTAAAGAGAGACGTGTGTTGAGAAGGTGTGCAAAATTAATCCATTTCCTTTAGGTTGGGGAAGCCAGTTTACATTTTCCAGTGAACCGTAGCAACTGACGATTGCTTTGATTTCATTGTACAGGAGGCTTAACAAACAGCCAACGGATTTATGTTTTAGTGGAAAGCCCAGCATAACCTTCAGCAGAAAACCTCCTTCGGAAAGAAACCGTGTGCTCAGACTGCCAAGAGCATTTAAATGTTGCAAACAATCTAAGAAAACAGGACGTCTGTATCCCCTGCTCTCCAGGCTGAGTGTCCTCGGACTGCTCACCACGGGGGGCAAGTCTGGGCGCAATGACGCATATGCTTCCTGACCTCTGCTCTTTGTACCATCTCTACTTGGTGCCTTAGACGCTTGAGACTATTTGATTGTAAGATTTTTTTTTGTACTTGGAGGTATTTGTGCATTTAAAAAAACACTCCTATTTAACTATGCATTTTTCCCTCTATTGAGGGAAAAAGAACACAAAACATAAACACACACACACACACAAACAATAAGGAAGATAGAACATATTTCAAAAAGTTACTTTCCCCAGTTGAGAGATTAAAATTGTGAACTGTGTAATTTTGGAATACACCCACAATAGAGCTACCCATAATTCTACTGCCTGCGGTAACATTTTGGCTTAGTTCCTTTATGTGTATGTGTTTGCCTGTATGCTTCTGCATGACCACACGTGTCTACATGAAGATACATGAGACTATGCATTTAGAAAGACAAACCACATTACATCATCATTTCTTCATTTAGTTTTCATTTATCTTTATGACCTGCCATTTTCTGCAGTTAATGTAAATTCTATCAAAGTATAATTTTAAATGTTTCTAGATAATGCATTGTTTGGTATCCCAAAATATAAATTCACTGTTTTTGCTAGAGATGCCAGCTTTTTCAACTCCCATGTTTACGTGTCTGATACCAAGCATGAGAAAGAGCATGGAATTGAAAAACAGAGCTTATGTTGCTTTTATCAAGAGATTCAGTTCTTTTAGGGGTCAGGGATTCTGTCTTTACTCAGGTGGACTAGACAGAAATAGTTCCTTGTGTATAGGGTGGGATGAAGAGAATGGGCTCAGGAACTCACCGAAAACTGGGCCTCTTTCAGTTTTATAGGGAGCCAAGAAGACTGATGAGGTAGCAACTGGGCTAAGTCATCTTGGCAACTCAGACAAATGGGTTCTTTGTTTGCTTGTGTTACACAGATAGCATTGAAGTGGTCTGCTTTGTTTTCTCGACATGGATTCTACCTTCAGAGCAGTAGGCCACACAGGAGTATGGGATCAAATAAGAGGCCTGAGACTGATTTCATTGTAGATCAGTACAGAGACACATTATTTTATGTGATACAGATAGATAGGAAAGTTGAAGCCAAAAATAAAAGCCTGCTTGGTTTTACATATAACATATAAGCTTTTGTCAAACCTGGGTTCTGTGGGCTTAACCCCAGGTTTACTTCTTAATTGATGAGTCTGAGCAGAAATGACTACTCTCTGTTTGTGTAGTATTTAAATGCAATGATTGTGGAGAGGATGGCATTTATCCCCACAGCAAAATCAACAGATGTATAATAAAATCAATATCATTTGTTCATTTTTATCTGTGTAACATGTGAGATTTCTACCTTGATTTGCAAATAATCAGTCATTCCCCACCAGCCAGAGTGGCTCCCTTTGACATGAGAGTACTGTGGGCCCAAACTGTTCTGCTATTCCTTCTACTTGCAACATCCCTCACACTGCCAGAAGAACTCGCTCACTCTAGGACGTTGCTGAGATGTCATCTTTTCAGGGAGGCCATATCCAGTCCTTCTACTTAAAATGCTACCTCGTCATCTATACCTCTTGTCCTTGTATCTTTGTGTGCTTTATGCCTTACAACACTGCTGCTTTAAGTAACTTGTGATTACTCCCATTAGAATGAAAGCTCTGTGAGGGCAGAGGCAGAGATTTTTACCCCCATCACCAGCACTTAGTGTACTGCCCTACATGAGGTGGGCCCAGAGCAGACACTTTAAAGAATCCTGTCAACAGAAGTCATGCTCATGAACAGATAACTATATCTCTGTATAGCTTAGATTAATTTGAGAAAACTACTCATGATCAGGGATTCTTAATAGAAGCAACAACTAAAATAATTGTCTGATTTGTCTAATTCTAATTGTAGATTTTGGCCATTAGTTTGAAATTTAGTTGGCTGAATTAATTTTAAACTGAATAATTTATCATAGATTTGGGGATCGGTTCCCCAAGTGTTTCAAAATTTTATTTTATGCAAGGTATGCTTTAAGCCAAATGATATTTTTGCTTTCAAAAGATTTGTCCAGCATCAAAAGAGAAAACTTTTCCTTATGCTGTAGAAGAGTACAAAAGAATTTACAGTGAGGCTTTAGGCAGCTTCAGTCTTTCCCTGAGAGCACTTGAAAAAGGGAAACGAGGATGAGAGCACAGAAAGAATGGCATCTCGGGACAAATGAGAGGGCTGCTGTCACAGATTTTGTGCCTTTCTTTTCTTTTTTTGGCCATCTCAGTCCCACCTGTGTTCATCTGGCTGCATTTATTGTCAGAGGACACATATTCATGCAATTTGTTTTCAAGGAGGTAGCTTTTTCAGCCATCAAACCTGGTGCATGAATTTGCTTTCTACTTTAAATCTGAGTTGGAATCAATTATCAAAGAGTATGCATTTAATTGACTATTGACCTATTCATTCTGAATTCATATATACATATATTTCTGAATTTCATATATATATATATACATATACATACACACACACACACACACACACACACACACACACACACATATATATGAAAGCCCACTATAAAACATTACATTAGGTTGTGAGTTACCCACAAGACCAATAGTATTTGTGCTGAAGTAACTCACAGTTTATGGTAAAGAACAACTTGGAAACCCAGGCTGAGTGTGACTGTACCCTGACAATGGTCCTCAGGATGCATCCCAAAGCTTTTTCTCTGTGGCAACTGTACAAAGTGCAAGAGCTCTGTGGTCATTACCAGCATCTGTGATGAAAACAACTTGCTAAATAAGGCAGGACACAGTGAGCAAAGTATTATTAGAGGTATAATTGATGTGCTGTTGGAGTAGTTAATTCTGACTTAAAATCAGGAGGCCAGGAAGGGGGTGGCAAGAACTGAAAATGGAGTGATGTATTTTCTTTAGAAATCAAGATTATTTGGTTTAAGGAGGCAGAGGATTCTAACATAAAAGAAAGTTTTTTTTCAGACAATTTCTAGTTTGATATCTTTCTTTCTCTGTGAAGAAACTGAAATTTGCGAGGAAGCAACACATCCAAGGGTACAGGCCTACGTGTAGTGTAGTGAACAGCTCTGATCTCATTTATTGGTGTGTTAGTCTTTTTCAAGAAAGGGATCAAGCATAAGGAAATTATGAGGTGATATGTTATAGAAAACTTTTACATAAAGTAAGATTTAAAAATTCATTCCAGAAAGGAAATGACTAAAATTAATCTTCATATAGTTTTCCTTTACTAAATAACTTAAACTCATGATTTTATATGTTTTATTAGTTTTAAAATGATTGAACTGCAACAGAAATAGCAAGCTGGAGCAACACTTAAGAGAACTGATTTGAAGTAGAGATTGTAGAAACTAGTTCCCCAAAACTAGGATTCCTTATGTCTGTTGAGACCAAAAAAAACCCCAGAAAAAACCAGGAAAATTTTCCTCGGTAAAAATGAGAGCATCAGCTATGACATCTACAGTTTCTCTTTGGTTCAATTCTTTATCTCACCCCCCCCCCCTTCTTCCCCACATATTCGCTGAGTTGGGAGAAATATTTCCATTAAATGTTCCTAAAGGTAAAAACCACTTAAGTCCCTTCTGCAACAGGAAAAAACATCCAAATTCTGAGTCCTACAGGTAAATACTCAATCTTGAATTTACCTTCAGCCATGTCTGTAGAATTGGAAAGCATTCATTTTGCGTAGACATACGCATTTCAGGGTAAAAGTTTATCAGCTTATCATGATTAGGATTCACTGTGGTTATGTACGTGTTTTCTTTTTGATGGTTAAACAAATGATGCACATGACGCATCCAGTGCCT
The DNA here is from genome assembly GCA_004027595.1 of Dinomys branickii. NCBI lineage: Eukaryota > Metazoa > Chordata > Mammalia > Rodentia > Dinomyidae > Dinomys > Dinomys branickii. The sequence goes on from PVLD010006355.1 coordinate 38,555, forward strand.
CCAAAAATTCTCTGAGCTCCTACAATGAAGAGAGAGCAGAGAGTGAGGGATGGCACAATACCAGTGGGCTCCACTCTGTCACGGGCTTGCTTTCTTTCCTTAGTGCGCACCCATGTGTCTCTAGATCGAGCTTCGCCTCTCCCCTTTATAAAAACCAGTCTCTTTCTGTTGAGTAATTTCCTTTTGGCTGCTTTTCATTTTTCCACATAGAAATAAAATGTGGCATGCTACCCCACAGGATTTGGAATCCTGTGAACAATGGTTCATCTTCAGAGACTATTGCTGGCTCTGGGAGAGAAAATCCCCGCTTCTAATCTCTGCAATGCACATTATGAACAGCTGCAGGTAAAGCAATCAACTAGGTTCGTACTTTGTTTATTTATTTGTCACCACAGTAAAAAATTTCATATTATTTCACTGTTTGGTCTATGCGTATCTTGCCTTGCCCATAACCTTACAGACTTAAAAAAATACTATGGTTTTCTGTCTAAACTACTTCCTCAGACCATTTAAAATTTTCTTTTGAGATAGGGTCTCGCAAACTTTCTAAATTGCCAAGGTTAGGTTTAAACTTGTTACCCTCCTGCCTCAGTCTCTGAGTGTTGGGATTTCAGGCAGGAGGTAACACAGCCACTGAAAATGACTATGTTTTATACTTAATAATATATATTTCCCTGGGAAGCAGTTAGAATTTATCTATTAAACTGAATTGAAAATGTTATCTGAAACAAAAATTGAGAGGATCTTCTAACCAAAGAAATTTATGTACTTGAAGAAAATTTACAAATTTGTAATGCAAATGAGTAACTAAAATTGGAAACACTGTAGTTCTAATAAAATGTGATTAAAATCCAAAAACATTACAAATATATTAATTGAATAAAACTTGTTATGTATCTACCCAGTTATGGTTTACTGGACTAACCTTGGAACCAAATAAACACATGCTTGCTAACCTACTTCTGGCTTCCCAAAAGTACCCATTATTTTAAGGCTTTTTTTAAAAAGGAAAAGAGATTGTTGGTGTATATAGGTACTTATTTTGCTATTTACAGAAAAAGTTACAGAATCTGAGGAATAATATATTAATGGAATTGAACATTGTATTCTTGCTTTACCCTTTTCAGTATTTCACGTTAAGTGTATGTTGTATTTGTCGTTTTGACAAACAATCATAACAAAACAGGTGAAACCATAAGTTTAAACCAGATGATTTCTCAGCAGGTTATTTAACATATATGTTCCTTGAAGCTGGATAGAAAGGGGTGAGGATAACATGAGAAAGAAAAGGAACATAAAATATTTACATTTTTAAATTTAATGAAACAGTTGTTAAAGGTGACTTGTTTATAGATTAATTGTACACTGGAGGAATGTCTGTGACCCATCATGCCTTTGAATTTTATGAAATTCAAATGTAACCCCAATGCTATTTCCATATTAGGAGTCTCCATATTTTAGTCTGGGCAGAATAAAAAAGCATAGGCAGTAACTCAGCAGATGGCACCCATGCCCCTGGGTCTATACCTAAACCCCCTGGAAGGTGCTGGTTTCACACATACATATGGAATTAGCACTTAGATATTTGTGAAAAGTTCTTATCATCAATAATAGGATGGGTAACAACTATATTTGAAGGTGTGGTGGTGACATTGGAGGAAAATATCTCACATGATTCTCAATAAAGAAATGGTAGTGTTGGAACTATAAATGACCCTGATTCTATGATTGGTAAGTACAACTTCCAAGAGCAACCTCGCACTGACATTTCTGCAAAACCTGCGATTATCATCATGAGGTAAACTGAAGTTCCCACATTTCAGATTCCCACTTCATCCTTTTATTTCTCCTAAGGTACAGTATTCTACAAGTTCCCATGAAATAAATGATGAGAGATACAACGTGGAAGAAAAGCATTCTCCTCTTTTTACAACCCTGTTTTGGTATAGAAGGGGTGATATAGGATCAAATGTCAACAGTAATTTTTTTAATCCATCAATCCTTGATATTAGCTCAATTTCTCATCAAGCTATAGGAAGCCTCAGGGAGGAATTCAGCATTTAGATATTTCTAAAATAAATGTTATGTTATGTTAACTCAGAGTAATATGTATTTCTTTGCTGTGGCTTTCAGAAATTGCAATTTTTTGTTATTTGGTTGGAATGAAATTTAAAGCTTTCCCATTCATTTAATGCCAGAACAAAGCTGTTAATACCCACAATTTGCCAAGGAATTGTGTTCTAGACACACTCCAACAGCTGAACTTTTAAAGTAAGAAAGCTTTAAAGGAGTACAAGCACTTTCCATACTTTAACGCCACTCAAATTTACTAAATGCTAATAAAATAAAGAGTTAAGAGCTTTATTACATAGATTATACTAAAATACCAACTAACATCATTCAAAATTTCAGTCATACAACAATTTTGACTACACAATGCCCAGTAAGTTGGAAAGACTAGTAAATATAGACAAGATTCTGTGTGAAGAACAAGAGAAACTCTAAAGCTCCTCATTCAGAGAAAGAATTAGTAGAGATTCGGGAGGGTGTCTACTCATAATTGTCCTCTAGCAGCTGTGACTTTGCCTGAGATTTGTTCCTGCTGAAGAGATCCAATGTTCAGGAGCTGGCTATGCAAATTCCACAAGGAATTTACCCCTGATTTATGGGATAAGTTACCAAATATGTGCACAGTATCATAACAGGATGGTCAAAAGCAACATACTCATGTTCTCTATTTTAAAGACTTGGATCTGCCACATATAGCTATATGACACTGGGCAAGTTACTTATCCACTCTGTGCCTTAGTCTTCTTAGCTGCTAAGTGGGAACATTAATAATATTTATTTTGTTATGTTGATGTGCATATTAAACAAAATAACAAGATTTGTAACATTCTTAAAACTCTGATCACAGTAAATACATTAAATAAAATTAGATCCACGCTCAGTGCCGTAATAAATGAGTATACATGTTAAGAAGTCCAACAACAGAACAGCTGTGTTAGGCTAGTAAGCACTGCAAGATACAAAGAATTTACAACAAATACTTTCTACTCATAGTACATGTAGCAATTTCAAATATTGATTCTGACACTTCTCAGCACTATGATGTTGGCAAATGAGTTAAGTTTCTGTACATTAGACTCCTAGTCTATATGATAGGAATAAAAACAGTACCAGTGCTTCAGAGGATGACCATTATCTTGGTTACTTTTTTCTCACCGCTGAGACAAAATACCTGACACCCAAAATTAAGAAAGGAAAGGTTTATTTAGCTCATAGTTTATGGAAGTTTTAGTCTTTAATCAGCTGGCTCCAAGGCAGGGTGGCACACGGCAGAGGAGCAACAGCTCAAGGCAGTGGAAGACAGCAAAAGTAATAAGAGTAGAAAGGGCAGCAGCAAGTCTCTTTTCCTTCCTTATATTGTATGCAGGCTGCCTGCCCTAAGGTGGGTCCTTTACACCCACGCCAACTCCATGCCCTTTTTTCTCACAAGCTCAGGGTGTCTACAAAGTGAGGACCCTGGCTCCCTGCTGAGTTCCTGAGTGAAACTCCTCAAATTGACACAGTGAATCAACCATTACAATATACTGGACCTTAAACAGACCATCTATGTCATGTCCTGTACACCACAGGATATAGAACTATTCCAACAACTTCTTGATCCTGGGGAGTAGAACAGGTGATAGGAAACAGTTAAAGAAACCTGAAATGCATCAAGTGCTGACTAAGCTTCATGTGCTGGGCTGCATGGAAGACACTTCCCTTACCACCCAGAATGCAGCTGTGCAAAAGACCAGTGTTCAATATCTACAAAGTTTAGTCCTTGAGCACGCCAACATTTTTCCTGAACAATATTGCTGATATTTTCTCTGTCACTGTTTCAGATATCATGTTATATGAAAAGTGCTACTTTTCACTTTGCTAAAATGTTAATTTTTAAGAAAGATCTTGGTTGATCAAACTATTGAAAAGGTTACATCCTAGTGATATTGCTTGCTCATCACTGCCTGACATTGAAATATGTGCCCTGTATCCTCTGACATTATCAGTGAGAGGATATAGTCTGTCTGGTCTCCAGTCAACTAGAACAGTTCTTGCTTGAATGAATGAATGAATGAAGCTTTTAATGCAAAATAGAGTAAATGAGGCTAAGTGATTTTTAAGGAATTAACCCAACCACTCAGAGTTTATGCATTGTATAACTGGTATTTGCACTAGAGATTTGTGGACAAACTCTGTGGGTATTCCATTGTGTGAAGTATTCCCATCTTAGTTTCAACAATTAATGTCACTGACCATGGAGCTCAGTGTAATACTGGGACCAAATGGAATATTTTTCTGAGTTGAGTGGTATTTAATCTATAACATGAAATATATTTTAAAAAGCTACCTACTAGTAGAAAGGGTGATTTTGCTTTCTGCAGAAGTCTTAGTTCAAAGGTCCATGTGCCATAGAAACCCCAGGTTATTCTAGAAACAGACAAAAATTAGGAATTATTCAATGACCAAGGGTTGAGTTGGAGAAGAAAGCCAGGTAAGTCATGTGAGGATATTCAGATTTTATAACTTTTTTTGCTTTTTTTGTTGTTGTTTTGAGACAGGGTTTTGCTATGTATTTCAGGCTGGCCTTGAACTCACTGTGGAACCTAGGCAACCAGTCTCCTGAGTACTAGGATTGCAAGCCTGTACTACCATGCTCAGCCAGACAGTATTCTAAATACAATATAGGAAGTCGCTGGATTTCAACTAGTATAATGTTATATAAGGTATACTATTTGAGTTTTTAAAGATCACGCTGTGGAAAGTAGACTAGGAAGAGACAAATATAAATACAATAATTATACATATATACACCCTCACAGTCCATATGCTGACCTTAAAGGGAAATGAAAACTGGCAGAAGAAAATACTTTGCCCATGTTTGAGCACACAGTGGCAAGGAAATTTGTAACCAAATGACAGCACCCCAAATCTCAAAGCATCAGAAGACACTGTCTCTTTCTGTCACTGTCCTACTGTCTATCCAATGAATGATCCCGCACAGAATGGGACCTAACTTATACACAGCAACAAGAGTGAGAAGAATTTTAACCTAGATGGAATTTCATAGGCAAAACCACCAGTGGTCAGTGCAACCTCTGTTTCCTGTGGTTTAGCTGCAGCTTATCCTGTATTCTATACAATTACTAACCTTGGTTTTCTCTCATTTTTTTCCGTGAGTCTGTAAATCTTTATCTAATATTCTTGGTCAGTGCTTTGGTTTATTTTAAATGATAAAATTCACATACTTAAGGCAACTTTATTAGCCATCTGCATACACACATGCACACCCACGTGTGCACGCACACACTTACACAGTGTGCTGAGGCCGTGAGTGTGTTTGTCACATTATATGATTTTCCCCATGATTTTAGATCTTTGGATTTTTATTAATCTGGTTTGACAAATTTAAAAGTTTGATTTTCTTCATCTTCTCCAGAAGCCATACCTAAGACAACTTTAAATGGAAGTAGCCGTGAGTTTCTGTATGGTTTTTCTGTCCCTTGTTTTTCAATCAATGACTGTACTTCTTTATTGAAATATTTTATTTAGTAACAGGGTGTTTGCGGTAGTGAGTCTGTATTTCACTTGTTTGATGCTTCTTGTGTGTGATAAGGTTGGGCTCAAGAAAATTTAGTCATTTAACAAAGAAAAGTCTAGGTTAAATTATACTTTCATGCATCTGGACATTCTAAACAACTAATACACATGGTTGAAGGAATACATGCTCATATGGTTCATGAGGAGTGAAACCAAAATATTTTAGCTCTTTGTGAAATTTTAGTTACAAAACATAACTGCAGCTTCACAAAAGAAAAGAAGTCATAAATCTTCAGCTGATTTCCAAGTATTCTTAGGGGTTTTAGTAATTTTTACTTGGCAGTTTTGAAAGTCTGTATCTGTGGCCTGAATAATAGGAAGGGTAAATTTTAGTCAATAAACTGGTTTATTATTTTTAAAAAGCAGTACTGGGAGTGAACATTTAAATGTCCCGTGGACACCACCTCTTTTATTGTTTTGATTTAAAAGCTTTAAAAACAATGTTTCCACTGAGGGCTTCCACCACAGTTTCTAAGGGCGTTTGGCCTTTTTTTTTATTCAGAACACTGCTGACCTTTGAAATTTAAGGAACTGCGAGTTGGAAGGAAAGAGAAGACAGTATGTATCACTTGGGGAAACAGCGCACTGTCAGAATGCTTTCAGCTCTGACACACGAGATGGTGCTTGCAAAGGGACTTAGAATAAAGTTTTTAAAATGTCTATTCATAAGTCTAGGGATGGGAAATACATTCTACCTATGCTCAAGATCCAGAAATTAGGAAATATTGTATGTTTGTCATACAAAGGTCTCAGTGCATATATTCATTGTTCAGATAAAGACTGTTATTCCTCTTTGGATTTCCTCACTCCTTTTCATGAAGCTACTAGAACACCTAAAAATAAATGAAAATATTGTGCTAATGAATTACTTCAGGAAAAGACCCAAGGCCTCAATTGTTGTATAAATTTCACAAGAGACTAGATGTCTGAGGCGGAGTCATTGTTTAGATTGGTCTTTACTAAATTCTGCACCTAAGACACTGGGGCCAGTGTAGAGAAATGTCAGCATTTCTTAAATTAAGAGAGGATGCAGTGAATGGCCAATTTAAATTTTAATAGAAATGACTGTATTTTTTTAATAAAATTGAAAGGGCATTTAATTGGGGCGATCATTTATGTTCAGCCTACCCAGATCCTCTAATTGTTAGGAATTGGCCACATTTGCTCTAGTTCCCAATCTGTTATTCTTTACATGCATATATAACCATTATATTTTGTCATTTTCTAATTTTTCCAGCAGTAACTTATAGACACATTGTCTTCTCAGCTCAAAAATTATAGCATTTACCTTTCCCAAAGACATTTTTTTGAACAACTATACCATAACCTTCCAAATTGGAAAACCAAACTGAGCACAATGTGACCACTCAAACCTAGATCTCCATTCCGAATTGGTCAACTGCTCTAAAAATATTTTTCCTCTGTCGTTTTCATTATATTCAGGATATTGTTTTGAATTTAATAGTCAGATCTTTTTAGACTCCTTATGCTGAATGAGTTCCTCAGTGATGTTCTATCTTTCCCGTCTGAAAAATTTGAAGAGAACAGGCCTTACCTCCTGGAAGAGGACCTTCATTCTGGGTTCACTTGTTCATTCCCCACACCTTGTCTCAGGCTAAGCATGGCCACTTCGTGACACATCACCTCTGGGAGCCCCGGAGTGTAGATCCTTCCTTCCTCTGCTGACCTCAGCTTCACTCACCCACTGAGATTAGGCTCGACCAAGGTCACAGGCTTCACCACCACCAGCTTCTCATTTTAGTTGATTAGTGCATTACGGAAAAGTATTTTCCACATATGCCATAAACCTACTCCTCATCAAACCACTGTCAAATGCCACTGGTGCCCATTGGCAGCACCTGCCTTAATTAACCATTTCCTCCAATGGCTATTGAACAGCAATTTTATCATTTCCACTATGCCTTCAAAATTCATCAGTGGCTTATTGTACAAAAGAATTATGTTTTTGCACTTATTGAGCAGCACATCTTTATCTATCCATAATAGATTTACGTATAATGGAAATCGTGACAATTCTTTTATTATATCAGTATGAAACCATAGGTTACCACTTCATTCCATAAGATTGCAGTCCGTTGTTATTATTACTATTATTATTAACTTTGATGTCAAAATCCCATTCAAACTAGCCCTTGTATGTGCTTTTTGTCATGCACCCAGAATTCAGTGAAGCCTGGAAGAACATCAGGTACAAGAGAGTATAAAAGCTTCTATTGTACTTTCCCGGCTTTAGGCCTAGAAGCCATTTTTCTAAGGAGCTCTATTTCCTTATGGTGAGGATGGCATTTAGAAACCAACATCATGTCATTTTTTTACATTTTTACTTCATAAGTATCATTACTTTCAGCTTCTTTTGTCAACGGAGCTTCAAAGTGTATGTGTTTCTATATGTGTGCATACACGTGCCTAAAATTATTATAGGTATCTAGGAAACCCACAAAATTGATAGCCGGTGACAGGTTGATTTCAGAGTTTCATGAGCAAATCAGTAGCATTGCTCTGGGCCCAGCAGCTTGGTGCTTTTCCCTCCTGTTCTCCTCAGCATTTTGTCACTGTCTTCATTCACCACTGAAAGATATTTTCAACAACTTCTTGGTGCAACATTGGTATGTGGCTGTATATTATTTAACTTTTTGGTTAATTCAAGAAAATACCTGAGCCAACTAACTTTTACAGAAAAAAGGCTTCTTTAGCTCACAAGAGGGGGGTCTCAAAGTCCCAGAGTAGACGGGAAAAGCAATGGTTTGGGCTCTGGTGAGGGGAGTAGATGGCTACAATCCTGGCAGAAGTGCATATCTCTGGGCGGTTCACTCTGCCCAAAGGGAAGTCAGAGAGGACAAGAGATGGGGCACCCACAATCCCTTAGAACACACTTCCAATGGGCTAAGGGCTTCACTAGGCCTCTCCTCCTAAAGTCTCTAGTGTCCCCCAACAGTGCAGCCTTGGGCTCCATGACTTTGATCCCAAGCCACCTTCAGAGGACACAAGCCATACAGAGCTGCCTACCTATACCTACTGAAAATGTGTTTCTATTCTTGGCATTTTCATTGGTGAAGTCACATTAACAGGTTTTCCTGCATGTTTTGATCAGGGATGGATCACAAATATCATATCTAATCACTGACTACCATCGCATAAGAAAGACCACATCTCTCTCCATCTTGTCTTTACTGAGCCACATGGGGGGCAACATCGAGAGTGAGGTTCTGTAGTAAGGGCATAGGAAGATGAAGTGAACAACTGAGATGGCCAGACTGACAGATGCCAGAAACAGCCCTAATTCTTTGCCTTATAAATTTTTTGTTTTGGTAGCACACAGTGGAAAATAACGTTTTGACTCCAAATAGACGCCTGGAATATGAGCAACTGCAAAATCTTTACAGATTGAGAAAACTAAAGAGTGAAATAGAATGCACAACTTTGGCATCTGTAAGTTTGATATTCTTAGTTTATAAGGGTATACACAGCCCCCCTCCTTTTTACCATGAGGATAAGAGACAAGGAATATTGGCATTACTGTGCCTGGAAGGGAACCTTCTTAAGCCTATGCTCAAAAGTGCTTTTTGCTTGTGTATATCTTAAAAACGTGAATAAGACAGCACTTCCTTATGGTACCTTATGGGTCTGTCTGTCATTATCTTCTTCATCAAGAATGCAGCTCTGGAATTACCAGAGAGCCAATTAGCAAGAAAATATCCATTTGATTAATTTAATTACTAAAGGTGAACCTTGGAAAAAGTGTGAATACTTTCCCTCCAGTTAGACCAGCTCTTCTTTTTCCCCAAGGCTAAACTTTTACATCCAAGAGCTCTCAAAACTCCTACCCTGCTGTGATATAATAGGATCTTATGAAACTGGGTTACGAAGTATTTCTAGAAACTGAAGGAAGATGTTTTAATCTTTTAACCGGTGGATTCTCAACTGAATGTCATAAAGGGCCTTTCTGCTACTTCAAATGATGTGTTTTCATACCCTCCATCTTGCAGGGAAATAACTACATGAAATATTTCATCTAGTCTTAGAATCTGATTTGAATAATACCATATTTATTTTCTAAACAGATAACTTTCCAGTCTTTGATCTTGGACACTGGTTTAAATGTTTCTCAAAGTTTCTTTAGCAGGTTTTTGTTTGAGTTTTAGGTTGGAATTGTACATTACACAAAATAAGTGAGAAAATAAATGTATCTTAGTTCACACAGTGATTCATCTATCTTGCGGAAGGCACAAAACTGGAATCTTCAGGAACTTCCCCCTAGAATAAGTGGTCTATCAGAACATTGTCTACTAATGATTCTGCAGTTAGATTCAGACAGCCTCTATGAGCCTCTACTGCTGTGTGACTTTGGAAAAGTTACTTGAAAGCTCTTGGGTTTTTGTTTCCCCATTTGTAACATGTAGACAGTAAATTAAATATTCCCTAATAAGCATCATTTCTTACATTTCATTTCAAAGTGTGTGGGAATTTATGTTTTTTTAATTTTATAAGGATGTTATCAGATTACTTCCTAGACCAGAGGGAAGGCTCACAGTTCTTGAAAAGCTTTAGTTTATCACTGTTTTACTGGTTCAGTTCCATGATTTTTACTCCAGTGTTTTCTCCTGTGTTTTTGAAAAACAAAGATTGAGTGCATGATTCTCTCTTTGTAATACCCAAGTTGTCTGTGCCTGCCCTTTTGTCTCACTGAATCCATTGTCTTTATGGAAATAACACATTGAATTTAACTGAAGTGAAAGAGCAGAGAGTTGTACCATGTTTAGTAACGAGTTTTTTTTTTTCTTTCAAAGTTATGCTACAGGAAACCAAGAGCACCTTCAACAGAATAATGTTAGAACAGACTTAAGGTACATGACTGGCTACTACATATTCTCTTTGGAAACAAGGCAGAGCCCAAGTACAGTAAGTTAAAATATACTTTTTAAATAAACATTATATTTTCAAGTAATATGATTCTAAGATACCTAATCATTGTTTCTAATTAAAATATTTATTTGTGAAAGTCACCAGGTATGCAAAACCATCACACAATCCTCCTCATGTATTTACTCAATAGCTGCTTTAGTCTCATGGAGGTGGCAATGCTTTCTGCCAGTAACTGTCTTGAGTAGTAGCACTTTGATATATTCTCAAGAAAGAAGTAGTGCATCTCATGGACCTGAAAAGAAAATGTTCCTAAGGGAATAAAATGAAAGGCAAATAACTTTATAGAAGAATACATATGATAGGCAAAACCAGCATAGATTTACTCAAGAAATCTTTCTTTTCAGTGACTGATTTCTCCCCAGAAATCCAGTTTATAGAGCTGGGGGAAGGAATTGCATATAGAACAAAAACGATAGCAGAAAACAACATTAAAATAAAGAAGACAATTACTGCTGACCATCCCTACAGGAAGAATCTGATAAAATGTAAAGCTCCAGCTGGAAATTTCACTTAGACAATTTTTGCCACCCTCCTTAAGGGTTATGAAGTAGACAGTTCATTTTGCAGGCGATAAATTGCCCCAAAGTTCAAGATCACTCAGAATCTGGTGTAGGAGGTTGTTTCAAGACAGCTAATGAAACTAGACATAGATTTCTTGTTTTAGAGATGCCTTGATGGATTCAAAGGATGTTACTGTATCCAAGGATATGAGGATTTCAAAGGAAATCATGAATATTTAGTGAGTGGTAGTGAGTGGTCTGCAAAGTGACAAAGAAATCATAACCATCTCCAACATGAAAGCTGCTGTGTTAGTGGGAAAATCAAAATAAGTCAAATTTGTATCTGCACTTTTATGTGATTTTCTTCATTTACTTTCTGAGACAAAGGCCCACTGTGCTGACCAAGTTGGCCTTGAACTTGTGATCTTTCTTCCTCAGCCAGCCTCCCAAAGGACATTTTTAAAATTTTAACTCATGGAATCAATGTCTTCACATGTGGGCTTTCTTTTGGTATGAGTCCACATTCCTCCACTTCCTGTGACCATGAGGTTCACAGAATTGGGATTGTGCCACCAGTAAACATATCCAGCCATTTAAAGCTGCTGCTGTAGGGATGGAACCGGCTTGGTAGTTGTTCTGTGTAACTTTGCTAGACTCCAGCTTGGCTTCCTTTCCTCCAGTTTCCTGTGGACCTTGCACACTTCTCACTTCTCACAGCCTTTCTTATTTGTTGTCCAGATTGTTGCCAGAGAGGTCACACAAGAACACAAATTTAATCTCACTTCTTGCCTTAATGGTGCGATGTTGCCTAATGCACACTACCTAAATTCATCTTCCTTTCCAAATATGTGGGAGATCAGATATCCCAGGACGACATTAACTGCCTGGAAGACCGACTCACTTCTGTTCTCCAGTTGCATCAAAGATGATGAAATTCTTGGGAAATATCATACCTCTCTTCATTTGCTACATTTTTTTATCTGTGTTGTATTTCTACCATTTTTCTGTTCAGAAAACTCCTATGTTTACCTCAAAATTGAACTGATTTCCTTCTGCAAGGCCTTTCTGTTTGACGTATGCAAAGCCAAACAGTCTCTTTTACCTGCCCACATCCTTATCATTTTTCACAGTATCTGGCACATGAGAATTTCTTAATACCTGGCTTATTCATGTAGGTATTATTTACAGTACTTTTCAAAATCTTTAATCATAAAATGTGCCTAAAAATCTTTATGATGAGTGGAATATACAAAATACATCAGAAATTGTGTCCAGTTGCTAATAAGTAGCAGAGACTTGGCTAAAATAGGTGAAATACATTAAGGTGTATATTCTTAGCAAAATCAAATTCAGATAGATGGTTCACCAGTGATAGCATGGTAATGCCACAAAATAAATTAAAATTTCAAAAGTAAGTTTTACTATATTAACTTGTGGACTTTATCCCCAAGAGAACCCAGTGTCACAAGTTGGAACTCCATCACCGCAGATAATTTTCATGAAAAAAAAAATATGAAGGACAAGAATGCTCCTCTGAGCTCATTTATAGTTCTTCAGAAAACACTTCTCATAGTACAAGGCAAAATTAGACCTACATTTGATTGGCTTCTCTAGTGAAATATAGACCAAGAAATACAGACATGTAGCTGAACAGTGTAAGTTAGGTAGTACTCCTTCCCCAGATAAAACTGAATAAGGTTCTATTACTAAGAAAAAACAATATGGATAAATGCATTTTGATAGAGATTTTCCAAGCTATTATATATTACTCTCATCAACAGTTACCATCCCTTGCAACATATATTCTTTGCAATAGAGGTTGGAAACACTGGTTACACAATCATTTCAAAGCTTATTTTCCCAGAGTAACAATGTTCTGTTGGTTACTAATCATTCAAGAAATGAATTTCAGAACCCTTCGGATTTGGTATTGGATCATACATTATCTTTTTATGTTAATTTTTATGATCCTTTAGAACTGTGAATTTATCCGTATTTCCTAATATAATACTGATCCTTTTTCTTTAGATATAATTCCCACAAACTTATCAATTTTTTTCTCAAAAGACTAAAGTCTAGTGGTACCTGGAATAAGGCATGGGTCAGTTGTATCTTCATACTAGGTGGTCAGTTTACTCATATCATATTATGTAGACATGTTATGCTTATTGTATTATGTAGACATCATGCATTTGTTGTCTGTTATGGATTCCACTAAAAAAAATATTACGTGTTGCATTGCAGCCACTGCATAGAGCCGGGCTTTTCAAACTATGAATCATTTTATCCAGTGACTCAACACTAACAATCTTTAGGAATACTGTAATTCTTTTCAACTGGTGCCAAAGTTGCTGGCTTCGTAAGGAAAGGAACATTTACAACGTGAAGAAACTGTATTAGAATATGATCGGAGTATCATACAAATATTCTGACTCTGGAGCAGATAGTATTAAGGTTCAAATCCTGGGCCAGGAATTGGTTAGCTACCAAATCTTAAGGAAAGTATTTTGCTTCTAGGATACTTAATTTTCATGTCTGAAAGCACCATCAGAGCATTCGATAGAATAATTTTGAAGTTTAGAAAAAAATGCATAAACTATGACCACACCTCTTGGCATCTACGTGTCTCTCCGTGGTTTGTTGTTCTGCTTTTCCATATGGTCCTCTCTTCCTTCTTCATCCTGTCTTCCTGCTCTTGCTCATCCTTTTCCTTCTTTTCACATTGTTATTTATATTAAATTGGAAATTATTCAAACTTTCACAAGACTAGTAGGGCTTTTACTTGTACTTACTTCTGCCCTCATGACATTTGTATATAAAGACATTTTTGTTATTTCTTCTTGTGTTCTAGAAATGCATACACCTGTGTTCTGCAGGGCAAATGTATTCCTTTCACAATGGGCATGGCATCAATAAGGTTTTGTCTCTTTAAAAATAATGAGCAAAGTGAGACAGTGCAGCTTCATAAAGGAAGAAGGACAAGATCTTTCCAGTTAATTGCCATAGTGTAGTGTAAAACTTTCAGTATGACCTAACATGCACAGAGGCAGCTGAACTTACCGAGTATACCTTCTTGCTTCGTTCTCTATGTTCCACCCACTCTACCTGACAGTCTCTTTACAGAAAAGCAACTTGAGAGATCTTTATTTCTGCTTCGCTACTCTTTCATTTCTTTTCAATCCCTCTGTCTTTTCATCTAGAATGTTTTTTCTTCTAAACTCTGTATAAAGAGCTTATACCAAATGCTATCCCTTTATAAAGCCCTTTGGGATCACACCCATGAAAGAAGCTATCATGGCACTATCTTTTAAAAATAATTTTATAGCTTTTATAAGCATCTGGAATTATAATACGTGTTTGTTAACATCCAGGAATTTGTTTCTACCCAGTAGTAGGCATGCAGCAAGAGAGGAAAGAAGCTGTAACCCATAGTTAGTACTGTACCACTGGTTCTTGGGACAGTACTTGCAGTGTGGGAGGTCGTTAATACATGGAAGATGAATTAATAATGAACCTTTATTAAATGTGAAGAAAGGGGCCCTGGGGCTCATTTTTACTCTTTTTTATCCAGAATTCTTTTATATTTTGTGTCACTTTATTTACCTGTGTTCTGTCAAGAACAATGAAGTCTCTAATCCTTCACCCCACCTACAGGTCAACACATTGTCCTGCTGCAGTGTCAGGGCTTCTGGCAGAAGGCTTAAGACTCTTCCATAAAAGACAAGGGCTTTTATCATTCAAGACACAAGATTATGTTTGTGTCAGTCGTCCTCACCCAACAAGATGAAGAGAGTAGACTGTACCTATAGGTGGAGAAGGGGTAGCACAAGAGAGGAGCCCTCAACTGAGGGGCTGTACCTCACCTATTAGTAGAAGTTTCCTGCTCTTTGCTCCACAGGAAAACTTTATCTGCACCTCCCAAGGCTGTATGGAAATGTACTTTTTGCCCTGGATAGAGACACTACTTCAGTCTTCCAAGGCTATTTACCAGAGAAACATCCATAACATGACAGTCTAGACTATAGGGAATGTTTTAGTTCACAAGATGTGCAGAATAGTTCAATAGTTCCCTCAATAGTTCCTCTCTAAATCTTCCACTATATCTCAATGTCTATATTACTTTTTTAACTTCAGCTCATTCAACGCATTTTTAAAATTTCAGGCCTTTATGGAATTTCAATCTAATATTTATAAGTTTAAAAAAACACAATTTTTCAACTCCAGAACAACAATTCCCTATCCCATTCCAACCACTCGAATACTATCAAGTAGATTTTTGCTGGCTTCCACTGCGTCCCAGGAATATTTCCCTAAGTATAGCATAAAGAAGGAGCTCAGGGATTCCTTTTCAACAAGAACAGAGGCCTGGCTGGCCTTGGAAACCCTTAAATTCTAACCTCAGCCAGAGAAGTTAAAGCATAATTGTATTGAAAAGAAAACCTCCTCATGAGAATAACTATTACTGACAGTTATAATAATCAGAACATACTTAGTATGGCTCTAGTATCTTGCCATTGGAAATGTACCTCTCATAGTTTAGAATGAAGTCAGTTTATCTGGTCCAAATTATAGAAGGAGAGTTTTCAGTCCAAGAGAAGCAGGTATCAGTACCTAAACTATCATGTTTTCAAACTTTATGGAAAGGTGTTTGCTCTACCTATAATGAATGTATGGGCTGATGTACACTAAAACACTTCTTGTTCAATTTCTACAAAAATAAACACAGCTACTATCATAAAATATAGAAGAGTGGGCCATTTACTTTTTGCAAACTATGACATTGGCATATTTTATGTATGCAGGGATTTATGGAATCCAGGAGTACTTACAGATTCTGACTGATCGAAGGTAAATGAACCTATGACTTGCATTTGTCTAAGTCCTTATGACCATAGAATGTAGTTTAGAAAATAGATCTATGTGGCCTGTAATTATTGTCCATGCTAATGTAAATAGGCATCCATTCTCCTAGAAGATCGTCTTGAATTTACACATTCAATCTTAAATTGCATTACAACTAATACCAGAAATTGCTGAGATCCTAAATGTTTTCAAGTAAGAATTATGCCTTTTTTGTACAGTACTTACACAGATATTATGTAAGTTCTCAGAGTGATGGCAGCATAATATATTCCCTGAAGGGGAGTGGCTGCACCAATGGTAGCTACAGCAAAGTTTCTGATGGGTTATTATCTTTACTATTAACTCAATCTACAATGGAAAGTCAGTGATTTTATTTTAAAAGTGAACATAGTAATAAGTCTAGATATACTATCACTGGCATATTACAGTACCTTCACTAAGCATTTTTTGTGTAGTAGACATTATGCTAAGCACTTTATCTAAACTATATTATTTACACTTTACAAGAAAATATTTGTGGTGGTGACAGTTCCAAATTTTTATGTGAAAAAATCAGGAACTAAAAGACCTAACACTTGTCTCAACTTAGTAATTAGCTGAACTAGGACCTGAACCTAGTTTGGCTGAGGTTTCTCTAATATATTTGAACTTGGAAATTTATTTCATTGAATTTGTTATGAGCAAAATCTCTCTGCCACCTGTATACCCAACCAAGACTGGACAGTTCAACCCCACCTTCAGCATATACTCTCACTTGCTCTCAGGAGCAGAAGAAAAATCCTCTTTGTAGCTGTCTAGGAACTGATGTATGTCACACTTCAATGGACCTTGCCAGAGAATTGTCAGGTTTATCTTCACTTGTGCTTTCTGAAATTGAAGTCTATTTAAGCTGAACATCAAATAAAAAATACTAACTTCATCTAAGTCTCAATAGTTACATATAATGATCACAGTTTTAAACAGAATTATTTCAATAGAATCTTGAAAAGTTACTGATCAGTAATTATGCCTGATATTTTTATTCTTTACACATAAACAATACTTTCAACACATAGGAAATAGACATCAAAAGTGTATGTCCAAAATGGAACAATCGTTGTTGTCCCTGTCTTGACTATGAGACTAAACATTTTGTCTCCATAGTCACTGAATCAGTGTGATACATTTTGTAAGAGAAAATAAAGTTAAAATATTTGAATTTATTCTGTATTTTAAGATAATGCCCTTGCTGAGGTTGAGAGGAAATAAATTTTACTTGTAAGTGGGAGAAAGAAACATCTCTGATGGGATTGTGGAGCTGGTAACTTGTATAAAACTGTTGTACAAAGCTAAAAAGCCAACCTTCTATGATCTTCCATATAGGAGAGCAGAGGTGATTTATTTACCTATCCAACTAGGAGAATTACAGGACTAGTGAGGACCTCCTGAGTGCATAAAAAAGGGAGGAAGCAAAGCACTTTGGTTCCCGTCAACATGATGCTAACATACTTAAACATGTGCTCCCCGGGGTATGTACAGGAAGAAAATGATTTCACCCTGAAACCAAAAAAAAAAAAAAAAAGAAAGACTGTCCACCAGTGACCATTCTGGTACTACTGCAGAAAGGATCTGGTATTACTACTAGCATGCACCAGAGAGTCTTTCTCATTCTAACCCCTCTGTTCCACTGACTGACAGTTTCTATTTTCAATCATTTGTTGTTGAATTGACAGTGAACGGATAAGCACATTCTCTGGAGGAATGACTAAGATTCAGAGCTAGTCATCTTGTTTGTGAGGGGAAGTGTTACTCCTGGGTGACTATATAGTGAGGAGGACAGGAAAGTGAGCACGAGTTCCCAGCACTATGCTGCCACTTCCTTTTCACATTCTAGAAGTGCGTGAAATCTCAGCAATTTTCAGGCTCCAACTCTTCCTGGTGATAATTGTAACAAACCTGTCTTCACAAAGAGTTCAGATATTTAGGATTTCAAGTGAGCTAGGTATTATTGAGTCATTTATTCTGTCTTCTGGAATCTAAATCACATCTATTTTTTCATCTCTTTATTGTATCATTAAGATGTTACAAAAGATATGTGCACTCATTAGAGGATATATCATAGAGATAAAATATCATATGACACAAAGGGATAATTTAAATTTACAGTTTCACCTATAAGAAACATTTCAGACTTGTATATTATTTTGTATATTGTATGTACTTTTAAAAACAGAAACTGTACTATTTAGCTCTTTGCTTTTTTATTAGTACATCTGTGAAGTATAAAATGTTTAGTTCCGTGTGGGGAGTTCGTACATTTATAATACATCTTAATTTCTTTTTTCATTCCCTTTTCTTTTCTTTTCTTCTCTCCCTCTCCCACCCATCTCTTTACCCTCCCCCCTTTTCTTTCATATTTTCCATACATGATGTTTACCTTCCTTGTGTGGAGTTGGTACTACTCCGCCAGAAAGAAAAATAAACCTGAGTCATTTGTAGGAAAATAGATCTTTGTTTTTTGAACCAGCAGTACGGTATTCATTCTTTTTTGTGTTGATGGGTAAAAATTCACCTTTTTTTCAAAAAGCTATGTATAATTTCATGATGTAGCAGTGTCAAAATTTATTCAGCTACTTTCCTATTTTTAGACCTCTAAGGTTCTCCTAATGTTAGAGATACTTAAAGATAATCCTACTTTAGGCTTCCATCTAGGCATACACTTGCATAGTTGCATTATGTATCTGTGGGATACATTTCTAGAAATAGCATACTGATTACAATTTTGTATGTATTTCTAATTTGATACAAAAGAAACGATAGACTGCCAATTTTATTAGCAGAATCTCAGGGTAATAATGAACACTGACAATTTTAAAAGTTCATTGTTAGACACCCATTTCACATTATTTTAGTTTGCATTTCTCTGATCACAATTGTAGTTGAATGACCCTGCTCATGTTCATTGGCAATGAGCAGAAACTTACCAGTTTACCATTTTATTCTTTGTATTTTTGTATTAATTGATGTACACAATATTTATAGACTTTCTCCTTTACCAGGGATTTGTTTTTATCCCCAAGTGTGTGAAAAAAATTTCAGGGGATTATCTTGTTTGTTGATTTGTTGCTTTGGTTTGGTTCACTCATTTAACACACGTTCTATAATCCATCCCACGTATTAGTTTAAAAAGTTACTTTACACTAGTTTACCTTCTCATATAAAATTTCTCATATGTGCATGGGTCAGTTTCTGGATTATTATCTTTTTTATAGTTGTGGAAATATCCTGGCATTATAACCATTACATTTTATTTGGTATCTCTCTGTTATATTTTATAGCTGGTCAGACAAATATAAAGTCTCAACTTATTTTTTCTGAAGAACAATCTTGATAATTTCGGTAGCATTAACTAGTTCAGAGAACTTTTGAATCAGCTTAACTATTTCTGTTAAAAAAACTGATTAGATTATTCATATAGATTTTAAATATTTCTATATGAAATAATTTCTTGGAAAGGAGGGAATACGTTTACAAGATATCGATTGTGACAAAGAAGTGAGAACGTGACCTTAGCAGCCCTGAACAGACACAGATGGGGCAGTGCTAAGTGACCGAATCTCAGTTTTGGTTTTAGAATTGTAAAACAGGTAAAAAGAACAATCTGTATGAGGAAAGCAAGGCTTCTTCACACAATGATGAATTAATAAATAATTTACAGTGTTGGAAACTGTGGGGTTTTATGTTTGATGTGAAATTTTATTTTTCTGTCGTATTTGACATCATGAACTCTGAGCACTGTACCTCTCTCACATCTGAATTATGCTTTAAGGAAGGAGAAACTTGACAGCGAGAGTGACAGGTCACAGGGGAGGAATGACAGGAAGATCGGGGAGCACAGTGTCAGATTTTACAAACATGTTTATTCACTACTTCACCCGTGCATCGTACTAGAGCAACTGCCAAAGCGTAAACAAATTGAGTCCTAATTATTTCCCCCGCCACACTCTCCTTGTCTCACAAGCTCCTTTTCTAGAATGTGTCAGCTTAGCTCCTATTTTCACTCTTCGCTCTTTCTCGGTCCTCACACATTGCTCAAATTCAGATGACGCAGTCATATAAGGAAATCTGAGGCAAGGTACTTTATGGCGGATTTTCTCGGTAATTTATGGTGCTTTCCTTGAGCCTGTGTATGACAACCAGATGTCGTTCAGTCTGAAAACGGGGCTCTTGCACTGGAGCCCGTCTTGTGCTTTTGACCGTGGCTTTCTGAACCTTGACTGACCTTCCCAATCACATTCCTCCAAGCTACGGGGCAACGCTACTGGAATCTGCTGACTTGTTTGGGAGCCTGACAAAAATTTCTTCAGGCACTGAAATCATGATTTAAACATATGGCTGTCAGACTGACTTAGGACAGTTCAATCCATAAAACAGCTAGTTTTCCTAGAGGTACAGAGTCTGTCAAGGTCAGCAGAAGAATAAGTACAGTATTTTAACATGATTCACAGTCCTGAAGATGAAGGAAAAAAAAAGAAAAGAACAGAACATGATCTAGTTAAGGTGTTTTTCAGACACTGCTTCTATTTTCTGGCTTTCTTTTACTTTTATAGTGTAGAAGAAATATCAATACTGCTGTGTTTTGTTTTATTTTGTTTTGTTTTGTTTGAGACCAGGTCTTGCTATGTAGTTCAGGCTGGCCTTGAACTCACCATGTAGCCCAGGCTGGCCTCAAACTTCTGGCAATCATGCTGCCTCAGCCTTCTGAGTGCTGGTATTATAAGTTTATGCCACCATGCTCACTACAAGCACATTTTAACTCCAGTTGATCTATATAAGGAAATTCAAAACTGATCCAACAGTTTTGTTTGATTTTCAATGCAATAGTAGTTGGCATTTGTGTTTAATTTGTATTTTAGAACATTGGTATGATTCTTTTGGTTCGTTATGGAGTGAACTGGCCTGCTGAAACATTTCTAGACAAATAAAACAAAAAAAGGAAGGCATGCAAATGGACCTCTATAGACGTTTTCCTAGATACTTTCTTTTGTCTGCTACAAGTTCTCTTTCAGTTCTAGAATTTGCTGAATTCACACCAAATTGCTTGCCTTTCACATTCCCTTTGGAAGTTTTGTGAATTGCTTCCTGCTTCAGCAGTGTCTATTCTAATTGTCAGTCAAAGTGTAGGCCAAAGCAAGAGTACATTATTTCTCTTAGCATCTCACTGATTCATTATTTTTCGTTCCATTTATTTTTATTCCATTGTAAAAGTCATTATTAAGTATTCTCCCCCCCCATGAAACCTCCATGGGATTATTGGAAAAATAGGTGAGCAGAAGTTGGATGCAGATGCAATTTTTACCTTCTAGTGACTGTTGGGGTTGAGTCTTTCAGTGGTTTCAGCCTTAAATGTTTTGTCTTGTGTCTTACCACCTACTGAGTCAAATTTCTCTGAAATAATCATTTACTTCTCTGGCCAAAGCCAGCACATCTTTGCTGTGGGCTATGACAGTACAAGGAAACAATCCAGGTGACCAATCTGGTATTTGATAACCTTTGGCCAACGGTATAGATTCAGCTGCAAGGCCCCGACCGAATTCATTGCCATGCTCACAACTTGAATTTCAATATTAAATGTAAAGAAATATTCTAGGAAAAGTTGCCTGCTATTGCAGACTGATACAGTGTAAACTGTTAGCAGTCACCAGAGCTACCAGTTGTTGAGAAGTTCTGAATGTGTTAATTACTCCATAGATATTTTAAAAATTCCATGTAAAATGAAAACATCCCATCCCCTGTCCAAAATAAAGAAACTGCAGTTGAGGGAAGGGGATTAAACCATAATAATTCACAAGGAGTGAAAGAAAATTCTGCCTCCCAACACTTTTCTCAATATTACCACAAGGCCATTTCCCTAAAATAAATACTCTCAAAATTCACAATAAACACACTTTGCTATTATACATATTTCTGATCAAAAATGGTTTCTGTAATCTCTCATAAAAGGTATTCCCCTAGAGTATATGACAGGGATTGCTCTCCACTGCCTTATAATTATGAGTTTTTAGAGGCAACAAGGCTTATATTGTGCTCAAATCCAAATTTGACTTATTTATTTATTTTTGTGGTACTGGGGATTGAACTCAGGACCTCGTGCTTGCCAGGCAGGCACTTATGCCACTGAGCTATAAGCTATGAGTCTTGAGGAAAGAAAGAAGGACAGCCCCTTATTTCTTTAAAAGCAGTTATGTATTTGTGAGAATGCAGTGAAAGGTCATGTGGATAAAAACTAGCATAGTGTCTTCTATATTATATCTACTAAACAAGGGCTAATCTCCTCGATGAGAGAAGTTAGTTATTTTGCGATTTATTCTACCATCTCCTTAGAGGGAAGTAAGTATTGGTGTGCTGTATTTTGAAATCTAACACTGAATATGACAAGTGGTAAGTTCCATCATTTGCTTTCAGAATCTCACCTATGTGTTTAAAGATGATTTGGTAGGGCTGGGGATATAGCTCAGTGGAATAAGTGCCTGCCTAGCAAGCGCAGGGTCCTGAGTTCGATCCCCAGTACCGCCAAAAAAAAAAATAAATAAATAAATAAAGATGATTTGGTGCCGTCATCTTTACAAGCAGTAATACATAAGACAAAGAAATATACCTTTATTTGTCGTCTTGATTCCTTTTCTTAAGCTGACCTTTTTTGCGTCTTTGTTGTGCTGTCACAGCTGCCTAGAAGTCCTGAACTGACCCAAAATGTTTACCTTCCATGGTCATTTTAACTTTGGGGATGAGCCAGAAATCACACAAGCCAGATCCAGTGAATAAAATGGATGAACATACTGTCGTATATTCAGGAGCCTGCCTTTCCTTCGCATGGTGGAAGAGAGCAACAGTCTTGCACTTTCTAATCATACTTCATAAAGATATTGAGGAAGGAGGACTCCCAAACCTTCTTCACAAAAAGATAAGATCCCTAGGATAGATGTGTTCCAAAGGATGAAGAATACTTTGAGGGTGATTAATGGTAACGTGTCTTACTATACTGATCTTTTGAAAAAATAATATTCATTGTATAGTTTGATCACTGTGTGTACATGGTGTGTACCTTTGTGTGTGAGTGTGTGTGACTATATGTGTACTTTTTTGTTTTTGTTCTTTTCAGCACTGGTGGTTGAACCCAGGACCTTTACCATGAACAATATCTCCAAATCTTTTCAATTTTTTTCAATTTGAGAGAAAGCCATCTTAAATCACTAAATTGCCCAAGCTGGGCTCAGGCTTGCAGTCCTCCTGCCTCAGCCTCCAGTGTTCTGGCTTTATAGGCATCCACAACAAACCTGGCTGAGCTATATCGTTCTTCACTTATTTCTTAACTCCTGCAAAGCAATGTTTTCAGGGACAAATCCCACGTTCTCATGGGGAGTAGTGAATGTTTTTTCAGATGAGCATGAACTTACATTGTTTCATAAATAGTTATGCAAGAGTAACTGGCAGCCATTTTTAATACATTTTAGTTTCTCCCATCCCTGCACACACGTTTTATATAAAAGCATGCACACACGTGTGTGTATGTGCATGTAGAGATATTTTGAATTTTTCTCTAAAAAGAAAGCATGGTATATGTTTTTCTAAACAATTGTAAATGAATAAGGTTAAGGGAAATTCTTTTGTGTCCTTTCAGATTATAGTACACAAAATCTCATTGCTTCTATTTTCTATGTTTAACACAGGGCATCGGTTACATTTGGATATATTTATGTGCAACCATAATAAAAACGCTCACATATCCACAAGCTCACTTTAATTTCATTCCACAAAGCACAATTATTGTAAATATCAAGAATTGGGAGGTATTGAACAGATGGGACATTAGCGTCTTAATTCTTGATCTTTGCTCTAGTAAATCCTTTCGCTTCATATCCCTTCCATAAATCCTGTGACCATTCAGGGCATGAATGTTTTTTTAAATACTGCTTTACTTTTAGAGTCATTTTTTGTGTTTTATGATTTCAGGCAAATATAGAAATGCAGATGTCCAATGGATAATGAGACCATATTACATTCATCAAATATTTTAAACTAGGCAGATCTTAATTATGCCAGAAGATGTCATGTAAATTAAATGCAATTTCTTGGTACCAACATGTTTATATTGTATTGTTTCTGATAAGTAATCTTCCTAATTTGACTCCCAAACTCAGATTATATTTCTGCCTTGTGAACAATGATTGTATTAAAAGTTATCCGTTCATTTTCTTTAACTTAACAAAAAAAGAAGCATGACTACATTCTTACAGTTTTATATGTGTTTATATAAACTATACGTATAAGCTTATACTGTAAGTTCACCAAAGAAGGCATGTCTCAAAAAGAGGCATCTATATATGGTATTGTTCATGGTTTACTTTTCCTATAAAATATATAACACATTTTTTCTATCAAGTCATATAGGTTATGACATTTTAAAATATCTTATCTGGCAGGTTTTTTTTTTTGAGACAGGGTTTTACTGTGTAGTCCAGGCTGGCCTTGAGCTCACTATGTAGCCCAGGCTAGCCTGGAATTCATGGTGATCCTTCTGCCTCAGCCTCCTAACTGCTGAGATAACAGGAATATATCACTATGACCAGCTGGCAGCATTGTAACAGTCTGTTCATTTTCTTACATTTCCCTTGATTTTCATTAATCTTAAAATTAAAAGTTGGATCTACAAAGTCAAAAACAGTCCCTATAAGTTTGCATAATTATTGTTATCTATTTTTTAAGATAAATAAAAGCTTTTAGTCATCCCCCAATTCTAAAAGTCTATATTAATTACCTTGCATTGATGGATTTAGTATCTGTGAAAAGAAGACTTTGCAGGAAAATGGGTAAATCTGAGCTATGGGTCAGTTGCTAATAAACTGAAAATTGCTAATAGAAAAACTGGTTCTCTACTTACATAAGGGTTAAATAAACTCTGGCGTATATGTCTCCTCATGGGTATGTGTTATACATTTCTTAAATTTCATTCAGAAAATAGTGTTGATGTATCTTCAAGGAGTCTATTGTTGACTGTAGACCACACTGGCTGGAGCATTTGCTGTAGTTTGCCTTGCATGGAATCCTGCTCTCCTTAAATCTTCCTGGTTTGGGCACATGGAAAACATGTAAGACAGTCATTGGAAGAATCAGTCTTTTTCTCAGAACACCGGATAAAAAGAAAACTAGACCTAGGATTACCTAAGGCGATACAGGGCCTGGCAGTCTCCATGTCTCATCTGATAACGGGTGATTTTCTGTTTCAGTTATATCTTATGCTGGATGTAGATAATAACATAAGTATTAAGAATTATATAAACATGCTGTGTGGAGTAAACTAAAAGTCTGGGAAAATGGTAAGTATGGAGTAAGAAGAAAAAGGAAGTGGGTACTCACATGATACCTTTTATCATCACACAGAAGGGATGAGTGACTAACACTTATTTTCTTACATAATGCCACAACTAGCATATAACCTTTCATTTCCTCATAGAAAATCTTGGAAAATTAGGCTCAGAAAGGTTCAGGAATATGATCTGGGCCACACAGCTACTAAGTGTTGATAACTTTAGGCATATGTCTTTGCATGATCATTTACCATGCCCTGTTAAACTGGCTTTTGCTTCTGCAAGTATTGGGGAGGGAAATTACAAAATCCTTATGATATGCTGTGGTGGTTGGGATCTGCAATCTCCACTTCCTATTAGAGTGATGAGTGTTTATGATGAAAATATAAAAATTGTGTTTTTAAAATTTTTGTTTGTATGTAACATTTGCCACTCCTCTCAGTATATGGAAATGCTGAGACAGCTGTCAGACTTGAAAAAATAATTTATCTGAGTAACCCAAATGACAGAATTGTCTACATTAAGTTATTTAAAAATTGTATTTATTGTCATATTTTTTCAAACAGAGCTGTTATTTCAGTATCGATTACAAAAGAAAGACTAATTCTTTGGGTCGTCTTTCTTATATACAGGCAAATTTTAAAAATGGGATATACTGAATATAGTAAAATTTTAAAACTGGGATTCAGTGAGTGTAGTAAAATATTTCATTTCAATATACATTTATATATAAATACATGTAGGATTTTGGCTACTACCTTTACACTTATTGTTACATGTTGATAACTATATTTCATGTGATGTCAACATTGAGATATAATTTCAGTGTATATTTCTGAGCTAGAACAATTTGTGTATATATATAATTTTTTTTGAGACAGAGTCTCACTGTGTAGTTTAGGCTGATCTTGAACTCAATGAGTAGCCCAAACTGGCCTTGAACTTGTGTTGATCTTCCTACCTCATGCTCCTGAGTGTTGGGGTTACAGGAGTGTGCCACCACATCTGACTCAATGCCAATATATTTTAAAAGATCACTTTACTTTAGCTTTCAGTTGAAGCTTATTCGATATTTTGTTATTTTTATTTATTTTTTCTTCCCCCGAAATAGTTTTATAGATGATAAAATTGCACATTGGATAGATGGGAACAGTCTCACTATTTCCTCTGCATTTGGTTCCCATTAAGTTGGAAAAAGTAAAAACATTTTTCTATTGAACCACTTCTTCAATTAGGTCAGCGCTTCCTACCATTTAAAATTGACAGAAAAAGCAAAACATACCAGGCTGCAACACTGGAGATAGAGCTGGTAAACCTCCCCCCTGATCACTGGTCCTAGGTTTGACCTCAAATCCTTTCTGCCAAAACCTAGCAACTTTCAGGAGGCTCTTGGCTGCAGACTTCATGAGACAGAAGGAAAACAGCAGAAGCCTTGGAAATACTAAGCTGAACCTGTGATTATGGCATTGGATTCACAAGATCATGAAAAGAAAGTCTGTTACCATTAGTAAATAATGAAAGAAATATCTAGAGATAGCTCTGAGGTGACTGATTTAAAAATGTTAAAGCTTGGATATACCATGAAAAAAGATTTCAATATGAGCACAAAAACTCCTACTAAAGAAACACAGTAAAGTGAAAGTGTAGTTAAAAAATCATCTTTGAAATTAAAAGATTTATATTTGCATTCTAGTGTGAATGTTTGCTAGCTGTGTTACCATGGGCAAGTCTTCTGTATCTCTCTAATGCATAATTTGTTGAATGATTTGTAAAATGGAGTTATTAAGACTGTTTCATACCTAGACTTGTTTTGGTAATTAAATTAAATGAGTTATGCAGAATAGTGAGTACACTACTTGAACCAAATAAGCACCTCAAGAGTGTTAAACATTCTGCTTACTGTTATGTAATAACTTATTTTAACAAATGCACAAACATTTGAAAGAATTTATCTTCAGTAAAAGACAATGTCAACAATTATCTAGAAAATTCACTATAACAATATAAAGCAAATAATTTCCTAGTCATTAATCCCTTATATTTGATTCTATGGTAACCGGTGCATATGTTGAATAAATCTTAGATAGAAAATAATAAACACCATCATAGTTTGCAGTAGTAATTATTGTTTTTGGAGTAGTCTAGTTATCAGTGCTTTAAACAAATGTATTTTAGTTATTATAACATGACGTCTGAAACAAAAATTTATATATATGTAAATAGGCAATATATATATGATCTCCAATATGACACCCATGAAGGATTATTTAATAAATCTTACCTGTAAATATTGTCTTTTGAAGGCATTTACATTTCATGTAAATAGTATAGCCCCCAGATTTTCCAAAAGTATTTATTTTTAAAGGTATGCTGTCCAATTGTATCCTGTTGCATAGTCACATAACATTTTTAGTCTGAAGTAAGATGTGACTGGCTTGGCTTGCAGAGTCCATTGTTAAGCTGATGAAGTGTCAGGGACTGTGTTTGCAAAGTCATAATCAGTGAAGCAATTGGCTGTGTGAGCCTAGATCCATGACATCAAGTTTTCCTTATTTGTCAGGGAGAAGTTACAAGGATCTGCAATAGTTTAGCCACAACTGGAATTGTGTTAAGTGTGGGGAGGTAATAAATAGTGTCTATAAATTGTTAACTCAGTGTTTCAAAACCTTGTTACAGTCGTTTCTTCTCAAAACTGTCCAATAAAAAGAAAATTAATTAATGGATAAGTAAACAAAAATTGGGTAATTCTGTACAGGGAAGGGGCAAAGTTCTTTCAATGTATATCTTTAGGAATACAACGGCATTTGCTTTGTCATTTATTGGCAATTAACTCCTACCTAGACCAAGAACATTCTAAGATGATCCTCACATCTCCCTTCCAAAATCTCCACAATCATTTACTTGTTATGCCTGAAAACACGGAAGATAACTAAGCTCAAGTCCCAAAAGCAGCCTTCAGTTCTGGATTCTTTGTGTTTTCAGCCATCTGATTTAAAATTTAACCATGTGAGCTGCTTCGTTTCAGCACAAGGCCAAAGAACACTTGTAGAACCAAAAAGCCAGAAGTGATGTGCACTGGCTACTTAGGTTTTCTCTGCTCTAGGCCACACTCAGTCCCAATCCAAAACATCTCTGGCAGAAGTCTACTTGGAAGAATGGCCGGTGAGCCTGCCCAGCCTTCTCCACAAGTTATCACAAGGGGACTTCCCATTTTTTCAGCACCTCCTACCGAGTCTGAGCCACAGTGCTGAAAGGACAGCTCCCAGCGGTCTCGGGCTGAAAGTAGCTATCTCAGAAGAGAGCGCCCACCCACTCCCAAACAACGATTCACAAAATCCGAGGAGGGAACCACAGTGGGCTCCAGTTCCTTGAAAATTTAGTAAGGCTGGTGTAGAAACGAACACCACTTCCCTGAGAGTATAATTACTCCCAGGTGGAGGAGCGCCTGGGAGGGTAATAGAAGAGGCCAGAGAGGGGTGGAAAAAGTGGAGATGGGCTTTGTTCTCCCTCTAAAATTCCTCCTCCTCCTCTCTGAATTTCCCAGTCAGTCCCAGAAATGATGGAGTTTCAAGGCAAAGGAATGATTCCGGAAATGGAGATATGATTCGCAAATCTAGAAATGATGGGCAGGGTTTATTTAAAGTTCAGTATTTCTCGCAAGGAACCCGGCGCAATTCGGAGTTAAGGTGCCTGCGTTTTCTTCATTATAATTGACACAGTTGTCTCCAAAGATAAAAAACCGGTTCCAGAGCGTGCTCCTCCTGTCCTCTGAGCTACAGATTCATGTTGGGTGGAAAGCGCTTGCAACCTAAGTGCGAAGGACTCTAAACCCAGCGACCAGTTCCCTACCAGCCAGAATCCTTCCCTGTCCTCGTTCGGCATTCGTGACTCTGCAAGACACAGGGGCTGGGACAGACGTGTGGGAGTGGGAGCGAGGAGAGGAGAGGGCGAGCGCTCGCTCGCCGCACGTGCGACCCTGCAGCTCCGGATGCACAGCCTGTGTTCATTCAGATACGCGCAGGGGTTAACTATTTGGTCAAAGGTGGGATACTTACACCGATCAGTTGTGTTTTTAACGGGCACGCCTTAAAACAGGACCCTCAGACACTGCAAGTGTGAAAAGATGTTAAGTGTCTCTAACCCCACTCCCCCCGCAGACCCCCAAAGAGCAATGCTCGCGGCAGATTGTAGGAGGATTTGAGTGTGCAGAGAGGAGATTAGGGCCAGAGCGGTGCAAGTTAGATTCTGCTGCACATAATAAATGGGCGGATTGGTCTCCAGATCCAGAGGCTGGTACCACCTTCCTTTCTAAAATAAAATCTCTCTGGCATGAAGTCACCGCCTATTTCACATCCGGTTTGCCCTGGGACGTATTACTACTGTCTTGGTAAAGAGAAATCTTTTGTTGTGTAGCTGCACATCGGATACTGGGGAGCCGGTTTGGGTGTGAAATCTTCAGCAAAGGAGCACACAGAGTCCATGATGGCTCGGAGCAAGTGAGCGAGGCCGAGCGAGGACGCCCTCCGCCTCGCGCGCCGCCGCCGCCGCCCGCCCGCTCGCAGCCGCGCGCCGCTCCGCCCGGCTCGGCTCGGCTGCCCGCGATTCTCGCGCAGACTTTTCCCCGGTCCTGAGCGATCCGGTGCCCAGAGGGGCCCCGAGGTAAGCGCGGCTTCGGACGGCGAGACACGGAGCTCGGAACATGGCTTTTCCTCGCGGGAGAGACAGGAACGCTACGGTGGGGGCAACGGCGAGACAGAAGGAGCCGGACCGGAGCCGGCTCCCCGGGCAGGTGCAAGCAAGGGATGGTGATCTTTCAGGAGCAGGACGGCCGCGAGAGCGGAGCATGGTTCTCTCTCTCTGCTCTTCTCCTTTCTTAGGCAGACTGGATTTATCCCGCGGGGTGGTGGGTGGTGACATGTTGTTCTGGTCTTTCTTTTTCCATTTTTCTTTCTTTTTCTTTTTTTTTTTTTGCAAGGAGGAGTTGGGGTGAGTTTGGAAGGGCGTTAGGGACCATCGTTGAAAGTTAAGAAGCTGGGACAGAAAACCTGCTGCCCTGTTCCATCCCAGGGAAGGCACTGTCTCATCCTGGCTGAAAAAAAAAATGCCTCTTTTCTTTTTTTCAGTGGACGCTGCTGAAATGCCCTCTGCTGTGGGGGGGTCTCTCCCATTCTGAACAGGAAACACTGCACTCATTGTTTGATGTGGACGGCAGAGGTCTGGGTGTTGGGAGTGTGTGTCTGGGTGGGAGACCGAAGGTGGAGAGGGGAAGGAGGCAGCTCCGCGTTTCTTTAACTATTATGTTTGTATTTGCAAGAAACTTTCTTGCTCTCCTGAAGTGCCAGGCTGGGTTTATTTGCCTCTCTTTAGAATATAAGAGGAAGACAAAAAGCTGGGGTTTCCTGCTTTGGGGTTTTGTTTGGATTTGTTTTCCCCTTCAGGAGTTTCCTCCTTTTATGAAGATCAACAAAAATTAACAGGGCTAAGAGAAGTTGTTTTCTCTTTTGTGGCAGACGTTAAAGAGTAATGGAAGGGTACAATGTAATCGGGACATTTAGGTGCAATATTTTAACATAATGATATTTATCCAAGATTGCCTGGCATATTCTACTCATCTGTGTCAAAATCGGTCACTAAATTAAGTACGAGCTATGTGAGGCTCACAGTTCTTATCTGTACACCATTGCACCCTAAACACATTAATTATGTTTCATGGCTTGCAAGCTTGTTTTGAATGGTTTTTACTGATTTGAAATGATCCCTGAGAGTATGGAAAGCATTTGGTAGATATATTTAAAGGCATGCCACATGAAACTATAGAGTTCTTCTTAAAATATGATTTAAAATACTTGTGTATATTGAGAAAAGTGCTAACAAATACCTTTAACGTTTCTCATGCTGTGATGGAATTAATTGCAGCACATCGAACTGAAATGTTGCCATGTCTGCTCTTTAGGTAGTGCACTGTCTATGCAGAACTGACTCCCCAAATTGGTGAAGCACATATTTAATTCTATAAGGCTTTTACACCTCCCCATATCTCCAACATCCCACCACCAAGTCTAAAACCAACAACTGAGTTCTTCTTGATTGCACCTTACCTAAGAGGAAAAAGAAATCCTTTTTCATGCAAAAGCTAAGCATCCCAGCTTCCATGTGTTTGAGATGAAATATTTTCTAACAGCAACCTAGCAGAACTGGAGGATTGAGAGATATGTGTGGGCATGTTTGTGTGCATTTATGTGTGTGGTTTGTATGTAAGAGACAGAGAGAGAGAGAGAGAGAGGGAGAGAGATCAGCACATGGCTTGACTATAAAGTACATCCTCTAGCCTCACAGAAGCATTAGTGAGCATATTTAACAAGGCAATCACAGGCAGAGAACAGAAGCACGACTTTGGCATTCAACAGTGTGTTTCCAATGGTCTTTATGAAGAGATAATACAGTTGCTTCTGACGGCAAGGTGCCATCCAGAGTTCGGAGATGAATTCAGTCAACAGGGCATGTTAAGCTACCACATTCTACCTCCAAATGTTGTTTCTGTTACAGATATTAGCTAAGTTATTTCAAAGCAGAGTTGAGTGATGGGAATTCAAATCAGAAAGGTCAACAATTTTAGATAGTGGACAACAAGAGGAGAATAAAGCAAACTATGATAAATCATAACACCTAGAGAAATAAACTCACATTTTTTATGTTGAGCAATACTGTCACCTGAAAGCATTTCAACTTGTTTGTATCCGTTGACAAGAGAAATGAAGGTGCTAATGTACTTTTGAATGGAGGAATGGGAAGGAAAAGTGGAGAATGGATGGTCCAGGTTTCCATTGCTTCCAATGAGGTGTCATATTCCAGTGAGGTCATTTCCTGACTTCAAAGCATTCATCTGAACTGCCTCAGTCAGCCCTAGTGGTTCTAACCTGATGTTTCTTGCAAGACACATTGATCTCTACTTCTACTTTTTAGCTGCTCCAGCCTGCAATGAAGAAAAGTCCGGGTCTCTCTGACTACCTTTGGGCCTGGACCCTCCTTCTGAGCACATTGATTGGAAGAAGGTGGGGGCACTTTATTTTCAATCTGCATGGGAATTTCTGTAACTTTTCATTTATTCCTTCAGGGGAAAGAAAATTGTCTACAGATGAATTCATGACTAAGGGAATTTAAAAAAAACCCAACACCTTAGCTGCTATAAAATTCCAGCTAAGAATAAAGAAGAACAGAAAGAAAAACTAGCCATGTTATTGAATGTTAGTTATACTCTTAAACCATTGGTACTAATTCAACATTTAAGTCATAAATTGAACTTTTCACTATTCAGTTATAACTGAACAAAACATGCGGTTTCTCAATTGATGGAAAAAGCTACCCCAAATAACATGTGCATACTATATGTACATTAATTGTCTAAAACAAAATTTCTAGCCAATTGTAAAAAAAAATAGAGTAAATTGGGAATAAATGAAGAGCGAAAGTCTAAAATAATATTTTCAATTTGAAAGTCTTAAATCTCTGTAAATGCATGTGCATATTATGTTTTGAAGCCATTTTTGTATAATCAAGAGAGAAGAACATAGTAGATAAACATTTAAAATATTAGGTTAAATTGAACTTCTCTAATGAAGCATAATTATTCTGCAGACAAGTTATTAGAAACAATTTAATAAGTTTAACCATATTCAAAATATTTCCTAATGATCCAATCAAGAATACATGATATTATAGTTGCAACTATATGAATGAACAAATAACTTAAATTCTTTATGTGCTTTAAGCTGTTTTGTAAAATATGTTCCTATGGCTTATAAGAAACTACTAGACATATTTTTTAAAAACTGGGGTTTGTCAAGTGTAATGATGAACTCCTATGAGTTAAGGTAAAGAGATGCACTAGCCTGGAAAAATATATAAATTTATGAGGACAGATATATAAATTGTGAAGTTATCTGTTATTCTCTCCTACTGTGCATAGTAAATACTGACTACCAGATGAACAAGACAATGGTTGTCAGATACTCTTAATCTGAGTTCCTCTGCTTTTGAAAAAATTATATCAAGTGTTACTATTGTAATGACCTGTAGATGGAGGTAGTGCACAGTGTTTTATTACACAGTGGCTCATATGGAATCAAAATCAGGTAATATAACTGACATTTCTCCTCCAAATATGTATTCCACTTAAGAAACACTACATTGGCCTAAGTATTTACTGCTAAACAAAGAATCTTGCTCTTTTTCCTAGGTTTCTTCTCTTGCAATTACAATTTGACATAGTAAATTAAAAGTGAAGAGATTAGAAACTTACATCAAAGAAAGGTTTTCTATTCCAATGAGATTGCAGAACTAGTCTTCTTGGGGAAGGGGAGAATCTCTTTTGACACGTGTAACCCAATGCAAACAATTGGTAAAAGCAAAATTGAAAAGACAAAACCTGAGAGAAAGACATTTGCTGAATTTTTCATAAGCTTTGAAAGTATAGGGAACACAGGTAAGAGTAAAAGACCCATATTCCAGAGTGGCTAAAAATCGAGCTGCACTTGGCCATGTCCTCCGCCTCATCTCTTCTCCCCTTTTTGATTATTACTTCTTTCTTTGGAGCAGAAAGAAGCAGGAGCTCTTCACAACGTAAGGTGTGCTCGCAGTTTTTTTCCATTTTTATTAAAATGACCTTCCAATATCCTTGAAAGATGCATGCATGGCAGTTGCTTTTGTGACAATGGGTTTATACAAACAATTACATCAAGGAAACTATTTTTGCATCACTGCTGTCCCCTGACCCTGAGACATACTGAAAGACACAGAGCTCATGGAAAATTGGATTTTAAAAATATCAAGATGTTTAATTTTACCAAAGAAGAGTAAGCCCTCAATCTGTGTGGCATTAATGTTGAATTTAGCAGAATAAAATATTGTTCCATGGAACACACTTTATATATTTAATGTCATGGATAGCTTTTAGATATAATCATTTATTAAATTAAAGCTTTACCAGAAAAGCATCCACTGCATGTTGTCAATACAAATTAATTACATGCAAAAGTTTGTTTCTGAAATGAAAATTTGAGTACAGCTCTTTTCCTGTCAGATAAGTGAAGTTTGGTTTAAAAAGTTACTATTTTTCTTATATTTCTCAGTAATATAAACATAGGACAGTGAAGCAAAAACATCCACTAAGTAGAAAATATGAAAGAAAGGTTTGTGGTGGCTGCTCAGTCTATGCCTTGTATTCACTGTTCATTGTACTCAAGGTCAGAGCTTCTGGTGAAGTGTATCAGTGAGTGTGATCCATGCTAAGATTAAAAGTGCCTTTCTCAAAGGGTTTTGGAGGTGTCTTGCTAATCATTACATAAAGTCCTATTCGTGGAACACAGATATTAATATGACTTATATAGGAAATAATATTTGAACTAAGAGGCTGAAAATAAAAGTCTAGTTAATAATGGTGGTAAAACACATCAGCTACCTTTTGGATCAGTAAGATCTGAATAAGGATACTTGTCCTTACATAGAAAATTGAAAAAAGTTTTAGCCTAAAAGTTGATGAAAGCTCATTTCTAGATCAGATTTACTTGCAAACTATGGCATACTCTTAAGGAACACCCTAGGACTGTAATGTTTTAGTAAGCTATAAATTCAGGGCACGAACCTGATCTTTTCCAAGGATTTCCCTGTGTCTAAAACCAGAAATTACAAAACTCAATTTTTTAGAGTTTGAATAAAATCATTTAAAAGTCAGATAATAAATCTTATGAGTATGGAAATGTTCACATTGATTGAAAACATAATTAACCTAGGAAATACGTTTCAACTGTTTCTCACCTAATTATCTTAAAAGGACACACACACAAAATCAAAGCAGAGCTATAGGAGGTGGATGAAAAAAGGATGTTAAGAGGGTAAAAACTGAACGTTTTTCTAAGTTAACTTAAAAGCAAAACTATGAGCTGATTTGTAGCTCACAAAAATGTGTGTGTGTGTGTGTATGTGTGTGTGTATATATATATATATATGTATATGTATATATATATATTTTTAACTTGGGAAGAAGTTTTCTAGTATTTTCCCCCCTAACGTATTAACAGTCTTGTTTGCTTTGAGAAGATACTGTATACACTGAAGTATAATATACACTTCAACAGCTCAAAAAATATGGTACAAAACTCATTTTACATTATTTTTCTTTCAGATTTAGAAAGATCATTATAAAGAGCCTAACACTGATGAGGAAATATATGATAAAATGGCAAGAGCTAAAATATGGGATTTTTTTTAACTTACCAGAAAGAAGTTTCAAAGACTCAGTAACGAGTAGGACCATTTAGAGCAGCTTTTAATTAGCAAAGGATTTTAGGTGCAGTGGATCTAGCCTTTACAGTGCTTCTCTTTATGCTTATCCTAGCTCTGCTCAACCCTCAGTGCAAGATGAACTTAAAGACAATACCACTGTCTTCACCAGGATTTTGGATCGACTCTTAGATGGTTATGACAATCGCCTTAGACCAGGACTGGGAGGCAAGTGACCTGATTATATTTTTGTATTAGAGAATACCGTTAATTCTTCACCATCATAATCTTGTTTTCTGGGGCAGTGGTCATCGCTTGACAATGGGAGCCTGAAGTTTTAAATTTTTTTAAAATCAGTTCCTCAATGTTAGTTTAATTTACCATAGTAACTTTGTGTCCATAACTATGCGGCAGATACTCACACAACATAATAAAGGTGTTACACAAGGCTTTCTGTCTAAAATTTGATAATATGTAGACCAGTGGGAGTAACAGTCTCCACTGCTATCTTTGCACTGAATTCAAATAAGACGTTTCTATTTCTATTGCTTATGCATTTATTTTGAAGCTGGGCATGGTAGAGCACATTGTCATTCCAATGCTTAGAAGGCTGAGGCAGGAGAAATGACAAGGAGTTTCAGTCCGGCCTGCGTTAAGCAGTGAGTTCTAGGTCAGCCCGACTACACAAACAGATCCTATCTCAAAAAAAAAAAAAAATTTCCTGTGGTGTATTACCCATAGATGTTCCATTCTGAGCTGGATTCCCACCACCCCCAAGGTCAGTGGTTAGTGAGGTAGATAGAACTGTTTTTTTAAACCATGCTCTTGAGTTTACATTCTAATTTTCAGTATGAAAATTTTCTTTCTCTTGGTATGTCAATTCATTGATTATACTAATGAATTTCCACTTACACGGAAAATAAAACAGTATTATATAAACATATGTAGCAATCGTTACCTAGTTCTAGAAATAGCACATGCATTTGAATAATTCTTGAATAAAGAAATAAAACTCTTTTATTTATTTAGACAAAGATTAATGAAACAACATTGAAATATTGATCTTAGAGAAAAACAAGGGAGGCGAGTGAATAAATTTTAGTTCATAGTCACAGCATTATGATTATTATTCTCAGCTACAACTAATACTGCACCTTTTCCAACACACTTGTAGAAACTATTTAACAGCTTTATCTAAAGAGTAATGGATTGCCAATATTAAAGGAACCACCTCTTCTTCACTTAGCAGAGATAAGCAAAGAATAAGAAGCTTAAGCACTCAAACAGATTTTACAACTAAATGGTTGTAGGAATTTAGAGTCATTTAAAAAATACTTTCCAGAGTGTTGCCACATGGATGGGCATCACAAGTCTGTTTTGAAGCTGCCGAGGAACAATCTTGTCACAGTAACTACTGGAATATGTGCCACAGGTCTGAGCTAATGTACTTTCTTACCAGTTTCAAACCATCATTTTAAGATGACTATATGAATTTCTCCAACTTCTACTTCTACCTAGCTTTTATTTGAGTTCTTAATAAAAGAATCCTGGAGTTGCCAGCTGTGGTGACAGGTGCCTATATTCCCAGTTACTCTGGAATCTGGGGCCTGAGGATCCTTTGAGCCTGGGTGCTCAAGGCCAGCATGAGTAACTTAGGGAGTCTCTCTCTCTCAGAAGAAAGAGAAAGAAGAGGAGGAAGGCCAGAGGAGGGAAGGGAGAGAGAGGAAGGAAGGGAAGAAGAGAACTCCTCAGGCAAACTGAAGTGGTCCTAAAGTAGAGAGTGTAATTGTTCCCACAATGTATTAGTATAATGTCTGTGTATCTCTAAATATCTAGATTGGATCCAGGAAAGTTGTCTCAACTCACAAAATTTGAAATAAATTACAAAGATAGGGGAGGGGTGTACAAAAAGAAGAAGCAGGTTATTGGTGTAAGCTTTCAAAAATCAATACTTGTGGAAATACTGATAAAAATGAATATGATTCTGTACTTAACATCTTTCCTGCTTATAATAACATTCCCTACAAAAAGAAGAGTTGTGAAACATATCTAAGACCTTTTTCTCCGTCCTAACTTAGGAAACTCTATTTACCGTTTTAATGTGAGTATATAAATATCCTGTGAAAGATTTGTGTGTAGTTTTCAGTTTGTTGAAGCATTTTACAAACACACACAATTTCTCTACATCAGCTGTGTTGTCATATTGTTATTCAGGGTAAAAGTAAGAAGAATTAACTGCTAATTTTTGTCTAGTTGCCTAAAACTCTTTGACAATACATATATATAGTAGCTCATTATTTGAATATAATCTAAGCAGTAAGCATTGAACTACTCCTTATGTGGATATTAAACCCTAGAGATCTATGGACCTTGCACATATATGTATAAAATAAGAATAGACTAAAAACTTCATTTTCAATATATACGATAGCAGAATATTGCATGACAGAAATAACTATACTGATTTATCTTCAACATTACTATTTTTGAACGTTTTTTATCCATTTAATTTATAAAAATAACAAGAGAAGTAAATTACAGAGCAGAAGTAGTCATTGTCCAAATATAGATAAGGTATACCCTTTTACACTGAAATGAATATAATATGCTGTAATAATAGAGAATTCCAGAATTTGAGAAAACCACTCTTAAAAATGGACGTGCTTTAGTCTTTATTAAAGATTTTTTGTTTCATTTTTATATTTCTTACTCCTGGAAATATTGACTTATACAATATGATGAATATTAAAACAAATTAAAAAGTAGCTCCTCAAATCTTTCCTATATTTCTGTTAAATATTCTCCAGGATTATAGTAGAGCTAAATGTGTTAAGTTTGAGAATTTTATGATGTTTTAATATTGACTAAACTTAATTTTTTATATTTTGGAGTGCATTTTTAATCCTTAAGGGTAGCATTCGCTTATTACAGAAATCATCAATATTTTTATGTGAATTTTCAGAGTATGTCGGTCACTAAAGAACTACAGTTTAAATCCAAAATACTATTTTGAGACGTTGTTAAAAATATAATCAACCACACAAAATTACAGAAAAATGTTAACACCATTGATTGTCAACTAGTATGTTAAAATTATCTTACATTTTTCTCTTCAGGATTATTTAACTGCATCGCCTTTACCACAAAATTTTGGTAACTTATATATGATGTAAATTCCAGTAAATCCTTTTATTTTTGATATAAACCATTTACTTTCAGAGAAAAAATTCTAAAGCTTCATTTGCTCATAAAGAGGTAGAAGTTTCATCCGATTAAGTTCATGATCACAGCTGAAATAACTTCTTCCTATGAAAGTGCCTCATTGTCTTTATTGTAATGAAAGCCTGACTTCCTAAAAACAGTAACATTCTGCATAAAGCAGGGATTTTTTTTTAATCCTCAGAAAACAGAAAATAATGATAAGCTGAGTCCTGAGACTAAGATAAGAATTTTTGCTATGTGCAAATTTATCACGACTCTATGTTTAGAAACACACACTGCATCAGAAGGCCCAGTGCTAATTTAACAGGGTATGTGCTTTGCATTCAACAACGAGGAGACAAAACAGATTATGTGGTTGATCCAGATGATAGAAATCAGTTTGCAACTATTGCAACACTATTTAAAACGGCTACATTTTCAAGGGCAAGAGGTTTCCTGAGAAAAATAAGAATAAAATGATAACACGAGTAGAGATGCTCTAAAGGGGTGTTTTAAAGGACAGGAGGATAAAAATATATTAGAACATGTAGAATTCTCGAAGTTTAATATGCTCAACTCAAAAATACGAAGAGAAAAACAAGCCATGTTCATAATTGACATACAAAGTAAGTGAAAAACCCTTCAAATAAACTTGAATTAAAATGATCAGGAGACAGAAAACATAAATCCAAACTGTGGATAATTGTAATTCCTTTTTATTTATAATCTCTTTCTTTGCTGACCAGATATGGAGGGCTGCTTCTTCCTGTAGCTAGGAGCTGAAAAATTTCTAAAAATGCTTGTTCAATGCACCGTCAATACAAAAAAATTAATATAGTTGGCGAAAGGAAAGGTAATAATCAGAAAAACAGGAAAACGGAAAAGATAAGGTTCAAGAGCAAGGAGCGCAAAAAAGGACAGGCGTGCACAGTGAGTGAGGAGGCGTGGCCAAGGCGGCAGAGGAGCAGAATTCCTGGCAGAGAAGAGGATCAGATCTCTGAGAGAGAGAGTGGGGAGAGACAAAGCTTCTTCAGATAAAAGCCAAAATAAAATCCTCTTTTTGTTTTCAATCAAGACCAAACTCAAAGACACTTGAGAAAATGTATTTTCCCAGTTCTTTGCTAATTACTTGTGGAGAGTATAAACTATGGAAATTTGATGTTCTCTAGCTTTCTAAAACACTACATAATGCACCTGCTGAACTACACCTATCTGGGTGAAATCTGACTCAGTTTCCTATTGAC
This sequence comes from Dinomys branickii, assembly GCA_004027595.1. Lineage (NCBI taxonomy): Eukaryota > Metazoa > Chordata > Mammalia > Rodentia > Dinomyidae > Dinomys > Dinomys branickii. The sequence goes on from PVLD010006355.1 coordinate 78,578, forward strand.
TCCTCCCAACAATCTGCTAAGAAGAAAACAAAATCCACAGCTGAGAGCCAGAGGTTAGTCCTGAAGGAAGAGTTCAGATTGTCAAGGACAAATAATACCCTTTCAGTGGTCATCTTCCTTCTCTTCTGGCCTGTGTTTACCAGCTACACTTCACAATACCCTAAAATTCCCAGGTGAGCCAGAGCGATGAAGTTTACTGTCCAGGTAATGTCATTAAGCTAAAGGCTTTTCCCACCCTCTGTCCTTAGGACTTCTTAACCATCTAGCTTTCAAAAGACAAATTCATAGACAAATTCATCTCAATTCTTTGAAAACAAATTAGGGCACATCCATTTTTAACTGGAAAAAAATAGGATAGATTTCAAGGAATAAAATCTTGAATAAGGCACATTTTCCTGTTGTTAGTTACTGGAAATACAGTTAAAATTTTGAAATTCAGTTTAAAATGTACTCTCAATAAATAATGCATTGGATGATGGATGCCTCACAAAGATTTTACAAAACTGTATAAATAAAGATGGCCAAGGAAAGAAACATATGTACCCCTGATAAGACCACTCCAGAAGGATGGGTAAAGACGTAGGTGTGCGGACGGATGACAGGATCATCCATAGTGAGAGGACTTTATCCCTGCTATGTACTTGATATTTAATTAAAGTTTTTTTTTCTTTGAGCTATAAGTGTTGTAGATTTAAATGGTTTGGTTTGAGGAGCATTGTTTCAACTTTCTTTAAGGCAGTCTATACAACTGAGAGCTGAAATCTAAGCAATTCATAGGAAGCATCAGTTAAAACATTTGTAACTGGAGTTTCCTTTCAAAGTTTTTTTTATCACTAACAAATTATTGAAAAAAAATTTATACCTTCAAGTTGACTTATGCTTTAATATACTGTAAACTCTGAGCTCCATATTGAGAGATTGTTTGTAAGTCAGATTTCTTCATAGGTCCAACAAAGTGAGTCTCATACACTTCAGACAGAAATTTATGATGTACAACATAAAAAAACTTCACATGTTCTGTGATCTTGGACGTATTATTTAGAATTATGCCAGTGGTTGAACAATTTGTTATGAAAATGAGCAATGTCTGCCATCTTTTTGCCTCAGTCCAATCTCTCTCTTTCCACGGTTGTTGCTTTGCACTTCTCAGCAGCCCCCTCCACATCACCGCTGCTTTTCCTCTTCTTTCTAGACACCCTGGGCACTGACTGAGCACTGCACCACTGTGCACTCTCACACTGTCCAGTACGCAACAGCAGCACAACTGTGACAGTGCCCAGCAGACGCGTGAGCTACTCCTGCAACTTGTTTGCACCTAGGCATGTTCCTGAGGGGAGATCTATTAGTATCTGTGAAAGTTTGAAACTCCAATGCTCCTAAATCAGGATCATACTGTAATTTGCCTAATCTCTGATTATTCATGTCCTCATAAAATCACTGGACTAATTCTTAGCCCAATAATTCCAAAAGACCTCAGCTTTAAGACATAAGAACCCAAAACTCCTAAAATTCTCTACTCCTGGCAAAATGACATTGCCATATAGGAAATTAGCTTGCTTCTTAGGTTGTGTTTCTTAATGTGAAAACAAGAAAACAGTAAATCATTAAAACTGTGATTAAAAAGTATATTAATTTTGTGAAATTTTGTGCCATTTAGTAAAGCATATTCATTAGAGAGTACAGTACAGTCTCTAAATCTTATAGAGATTGGCTGCTGGGAGTGCAACCCAAAACCTATTTATCACAAAGTACCAGCCCTGAAATTAACCTGAATCCTGAGGTTTTAGTTGAGAAAAAAACAGCTTTTACGTGATGCTAGACTTCTGGGGCAACTGCCTTGGCTCACACACTGAGAGAGGATTTTGTACGCCCTTGTGGCATGTGTGCCATAGGTTCACCGGCACTGGTACATACCTGTTAAAATTTAAATTGATGTTGCTATTAGATGCCTATTATTCATGAAAACGTTATTATTATTTTGCATCCTATGTGATATTAAGATTAGAGACAAAAATTATATTCATGTTTAACCAATGTTTAAATATAATACATCATATTGATATTGACAAATCAGAATTTCAAACAAGAAAGGACAAGTTATTGTGTCACAATGTGATAATGTTAGGTAATATAAAAAGTTTCCACTGAAAATATAAAGAAAAAGGTTTAGGATAGCCAATAACTTTTCCTGCTTGGTATATTTATTTTATCAGAAAATGTCCCTCAGTATTATATTTTGAAATTATCTTTTTGGAATTCTTCCTTTTAATTTACAAAATTTTATCTGGTTATTTTAATGCAAAGTATGCAATAAATGCATTGAACTGGGACAATTCAACTCATTTCCACAGAAATACTATATTTTGGAATTTCATAAACTAGTTGAATTTCAGAGAAAAGACAGACAGCTACCAAAAGCTCAAGAGGAACTTTTAAAATGAACAGAAAGCACCTTTTAACCTGCACTAACTAAGCTCTCCAGTCCTATTTTGAATCCAACTTGTCTAAGGAATCCATCCTCGATCCCCCAAACCATGGTCTGGCATGTTTACAAGACCACCTGCTCTCATCTGTCCTGCTGTACGGAAGTCCTCTTCCTGATCAGTGTCCAGAATTCTCTGAGATAAGAGAAGACTTGGCAGGGGAGACTGTACTTACTCCAGTTATACAGGACAATCTTAGTAAGCAGCTGCAGTTTATTTTTTTGTTGAACTACTGTTTCATTTCCCATCCTGGTTCTAGTATGAATCTGGAATTTTGAAAAGAACATTTTCTATAGATTATTGCTTCTTATGACAGTAACTGTATTCTGTATTTTAAAAAAATAATGTAGTGTTCTGGAGATAACAGTCTCATTGTGAATCATCACAGACTGCCTTTTTTAGAAAATTTAACAGAAAACAAGATCTTATGTAATAGAATATTCCTCTAAGATTTTTATATTGTATTAAAAAATATTATATTATTTTCATGTAACTGAAATAATCTAATAGGAAATATGATGTCTTCAAGCTATAATAATTTACATATTTTAGATCACATTTTATACTGAGTTCCCAAATCATTCTTCCAACAATGTGTCCCATGAGGTTAGCACTCATATGTAGAAAAATCTCATATAATACAGAAAGAAGGGAGAAGTTTCTCACTAGAAATAGGATATAAGTCGGCTGTAATTAAGTTGACCTTTTTTTCTTGGAAATACTTGTGTCATTAGCATGTTGGGAATCTCAAAACAAAAAAGGATCTGTAACTTATATCTTGAAATCCAACTTTCTACCTATATCCAGATTTAGTAGCAAAATACCTTCAAAATGAAGTAGCTTTACACATCAACTAGGAGAAAGTGGGTTTCAGTTTCTCTGAGGTAGTAAGAAAATAGAAATCAAGGACAGGGAGCAACAGTATTGCTCCAGGCAGGTCAGCAAGGAGCTGGAGCATTGCCTAATTTGGGAATATATATTAATGTTTGTATGGGAGCCCAAAATATTTTTAAGTTACAAACAAGGTCATTTTAAAGAAGAATTTTGAGATACAGTTTATTGTGATGCCCAGCACTAGTCTATTTGGTTTCCATGTCCTGTTTGCCTTTGTGAATTAATAGACAACGTAGTTCAAAGGCGAAATTCCTCTTTGAAAAACCATAACTCCGTGGAACCTGGTCTAGTGCATATTATCAATGGAAATGTGTCTATTGATAATGCTTTGGGGTCTCTGCATAAAATGTGATCTATTGTCAATAGACAGCATTTCCACTGATAACATAGACAATGCCATACTGAACAAAGTATTGTGCTAAGTATTGTTAATATCACCTACAAATCTTCCCTGTTCACCCCTTCTTCCATTTCATTTATTACAGTCAGTGTTAAAATTTACTATGCACACAGTGTGAGCTATCTCCCTAAAGTACAAGTACCATCCAGTGACTTCAGTACCCAAAGACATGCAATGTAATAGAACAAAGGCCAGATGCTTTCTGAAATTTACAGGACTTCAGATATGGCTCCCCTTGTCTCTGGAGCATCCTCTTGTGCTCTGATTGCTGGCATCACCAAGTTCTCAATATGCTGGGCTTCTCTTTTATAAAGACATCTACCTCGAGCTGATATTTGCTGGTTTCCCCCCCTATTTTATTGTCTTTGCCTAGATGTGGCTATCACTCAATTTTTCTCAATTTTGACGTCTGAGTTCATTTAGAAGACATTCCTTCAGAGCATTTATAATGTTTGGAATTTAATTAGGATAATTTATATGCATGTGCCTATGCATAACTGTTATGCATTATACCTATGGATATCTATATACCTGTCTGTATATCTACTTAATTGGTCTAAAATGTTTTCCTGACAAAATCTGAGAGGTGTGTTGCAGAGTAGGTGTTTTGCACTTTTGTACTTCCTTGTATCACTGTTATCAGGAGTCATGCCTGTCTGACACATAGAAACTTTCATTGACTTTTATTAATTTATTAAATTAATGCACCCAACGAATGCCTGTCAAGGAGTGTTTGACATTACCATCATATTTAACCCTCCAATGTTATGTAATTGACTAGGAACATATTATTTCTGCATTTAAGAAGTGAGAAAATAGATGCAGAGAGATTAAAGGATTGTATCTAAGCATCATTCAGCTTGTGCTTAAGAAAAATCAGTTAAAATCTGAGCACTTAGACTCTTAATCTAATGTGCTTACTATTTTTCTCTGCTGCTTATCTCATTTTTACCTCCAGTACTAATCATCTTTTTGAATTATCACTTCAAAACATCTGTTATTTCAGTGCTTATCAGCAGGCTATTAACACTGTGGAAAATTCCCAGTAAAACAGATATCAAGAGTATATGCTGTAATATTTGTACATGTTTCTACATATATTCTTGTATATATACAACAGTGTCTGAGTATGCATTTAAGGAATGAGTTTGACTTACTTATCATCAAATATTTTACACTGAATTTTATTTTCAGGTAATTTTCACAAATTTTAATAACAGTCATCATTTGACGGGTTATTTGATCAATCTTGTATGTCTGTATGTGTTATCCTGAACACACACTACGAAGATATCAATATGCAAAGCAGCAACTATTGGTGGTTTGTTGTTGTTGTTGTTGTTGTTGTTGTTCGCCTGTTTTGTTTTTTGTCTTTGGATTTTTGGTTTTTGTATTTTCTTCTGTTGTTGAGAAGATTAATTGTCTGACTAAATTTGCGTGTCTGTATATGGGTTCATATATTTACACTTCGAAGATATCAGTGGATAAAGCAACAACCACTGTTGAGACCATGTCACCTTGTCTGTAGATTAGTTGTGACTGTACTATTTTTTATGCTAATTGGTGTCTGTTTGTTCGTATGTTTTTGTACTTTTATTTTTTTAAAATAAAAAAATAACAGTCATCATGATCATCATCCATTTTATATAACTATTCAAATGAAAATGAACATATGTAGATATCTATGCTTAAAGAATCTATCATGTTTATATTGGATATGGAAATGTGTTGTGAAGGAAACAGTTTGAAAAATTATTTGAATAATTAGCTCTTCAAATATATCTGAGTTATGGGCTGGGGCTATAGCTCAGTGGCAAAGCACCTGCCTGGCAAGCGTGAGGTCCTGAGTTTGCTTCCTAGTACCCCCCTAAAAAATCTTACTCAAGGTATTTAAAATAATTTCTATGTTCAGGCAATTTCCTAGTTTCATAATGATTTGGTTATATTCAATATTAGCTTGGTCTACTATCCTTTTGATTAAATTCCATCACAAATTCCTGACTATTAAACAGAATACATAGAATCATAAAATCAGTATTCACCATGTGCTCTACAGAAAGACTTTGAGTGTCTTTCAGGCATTTCTAATGAGAGAGAGGGAGAGAAAGAGAGAGAGATTTTGTGTGGGATTCTTATTGAGGTGAGGGAACTGATCCTCAGTAATTGTCTTAAGTCTTAGCCAAAACACAGGAGTATATCAAACTTTTCCCCTTAAACCTGGTCCAGAATCTAAGGAGGTCTTCATTTCAAACCACCATTCTTTGCCAAGAAACGGAGTTAACCATGTTACTCTTTGCTCTTCTACTGACATTTTTTCACAGTGCTCTTATATCTTTACATTTGGCATTATAAGCCGTCTGGGTGGATTTTTTGTGTGTGTTTTTAAGAAGGATTTATTTTATATATTTATTGGGCAGAATTTTAAAGCTACACGCTCATAGATATACAGTAAAGACCCTCAAAGGGAGGTGTGCTAGAGTGTGCAGGTCCGCAGCATGATGACGGCTTGCAGAACTATGCGTAACCTCCTCTTCTTCCCCTTCCTATGCCATTGCTCATCCTTCCACTTCATAGTTGATTGGCCACGGCTCTCCTGCACTGGCATCGTTCAGTTTGGGGACCTGGAATTTTTTTTTTTTTTATGTTTGGAGGAGACAGAGAAGAAGATAGAGAACAATAATCAGAAAGTCTTCCAGGATGCTTCTATGACTAGAGTGTGTGTTGAGAAGGTCATTTCAGGGGCTCATGGTACTAGGTTACACAGAGGACGGGGTTGTTGCCTTTCGCTATTGTAATGGTGAGTCTTGGGAAATACAGTGGCACGGAGCCAGTAGAAAAGAATATGCAGTGCTTGAATATGATGAACTAGGATGGTAAAAAAGGTTGGGCTAAGGATAGATAAAAGAAAAAAAATAGACCAAAATGCAGTTCCAGTCATTTATGTAAATTGCTTTCCATTATGTCTAATCCCTATATGGCACAATAACAATTATGCAGGACAATAAATGTGTCTAAACTTATCCATGTTTCATGTTCTATTTAATTGGTACAATAATCTTATAAATATGCTTTTAAGGCTTTTAATTTGTTGCTTAAGTAGCATGATCATCTATTACTCTAAAAACAATGGAAGAAAAATATCCCATATATTCAGTAAATGGACCTCTCAGTTCTTCAGGGCACTTTGTCATGTAGGATAATTCAAATTGGTTATTCCTAAAACACTTAATGGGCCAATTTTTTAAAAGTTGTTTCTTGGAATTCGTTCTTAAAGTGCCTAAACTATGCTCTGCTCATATTCAAGAAATAGATAATAGCATCACGCTGTCTCCTGGAGCATTGCCCCAGGTTGCCAACCACATGCAAATGTGCAGACAGTATGTGTAGGTGTTATTTATTTTTTTATTTTCAAGATAAAAGAATGAAAGCATATTAACAAACACACAGACATTTACAAAAAAAATCCACAGAAGCAATACAAAACTTCAGACAAGGTGATAGGAAATTAACAATGGTTGTTGTATTACATATTGATATCTTCAAACTGGTTACTCAGATAAACAAATATAGACATGTAAGATTGATCAAACACTTAAACATTGTTTCTTTCAATACAGTAATAGAAATCAGTAGTACAACTACCTTAGCTATCCTGTGTATATATACATATAAACATATTTTCCTTTGTTTCTTTCTTTTCTCTTTTCCTTATCCCAGTTGTTCTTTCTTTTTGAGCAGTTTCTTTATAGTGTGAAAGGGAAAGAAACTGTAGTTATTCTTTAAATGAACATGCATCTTAAATACTAAAACATAAAAAAACCCTGATGCAATTGTTCCCATACGTCAATGATTTCTATAGGACATGCACAGTAAATATGGTACTTTAAAATAAGGAGAAAACTAAAATTGAACAGTGGAAACAAAGGAAGGATGAATCAACTAATTTAATAAAAATACAAAAGGAATATCAGGCTGACTCAAGAATTACGTTGGAAAATAATATAAATATCATTTCTCCTCATCATATGATTTGGGGAGCATTTAGTTGTAAGAAATTATTCTATAAGTTACAGGAAATAAATTTATTCCCAATGATAGGGATATGTGACATGAAAGAATTTAGAGCAAAAATATACCCAACTGTCTGTTAGTTTTTGTCTTTCTTTTTGGAAATTTGCATGGCAATAAATTCTTATCATATTACATAAAAGAAAATTCCTTTGCTTGGTCTAGAAAGGGAAATGCTGAGAGTGAAGGGACAAATATTTTCTCCTGATAGTTTTTAATTGGAAAGTAGCTCTGAAATTCTAATAAAACCTAAGCTTTGTGTGGTAGCCTAGTGAATAAAAGATGTCCTAAGTAAGAAAAAGATTCTCGTAGAAATAGTGTCTGGACAGTTGTGTGACAGAGAGAGAGGGGCACATTTTGAAGAAATGCTGGAAGAGACAGGAACAAGGGAAGCATAAAAAGAGACAGGGCAAGATGGCAGAGACTGGGCAAGACGGTGGAGACACACCGACAGCCATGCTCTCAAGCTACGCACAGTTGTGGTGGCCCAAGAAAGCTGACATTGCAACTGAGTTCTAAAAACACAAATCTACTGTGCTCATCACAATCTCAGCCTTCATTTCAATTACTTCACAGGTAAATCCAAGTCTTATGTAAAAAGGCTCATTTAAACATTTGGGAGTCAAATATTTTCAAAGAAACAAAATAGCACCACTTTGGCTACTGAATGGTGTTGGTAACTCCAACTTCTTTTATCAGTTGAGATACATATATGTGTAGCATGTGACTTGATCGCACAAAAAGTTTATATTGAATGTTCATTATACAGAATGTCTTAACTAAAGGGAACTGCTGGAGACCAGTCAGCTGCTCGTTTTCAAAGGAATGTATTATTGTGTATATAAGATCATATTTTAATGTCCTGCATCAGAAACAACGACTGAGATGAACTGCTTAAGATACCAGAGTGTGATTTTTTCAGAACTAAGGTGAAAATTACATAGCTATCCTTCCTATTCTCACCCATCATCAAATTCTTTTCTTTTCTACAAGTAACATTTTTCTATTTCTGGTGAGTGGCTATGTTTCTTCAAAAATACTGGTGTCACATTATCACGGAAAGATATTAAAGATATATATATATATATATATATATATATATATGGTAGCAAATATAATAAAATCACATTGAATGTGAAGCAAAATGTACTAAATGAACATTTTTATGCCATATAATATATGCCCTATAATGTTATATTCTATAATATATTTGCCTCACCCTTAAAGTTGAAAATACTTATGAAAGTATCATATTTTTCCCAAGGAGTAATTTAGGGGAGTCAGTTGAAATTTACTGAAAGAAAGCAGTTATTTATAAAACATTCCCTTGAGACCTTGAAGAGTTAAGAAAGTTGCTAAACTGTACTACATATACCTCAAGACTAGCCTGCACACCTGGAGCTTCTCTCTAGCTGTGTAAAAATAAAGTTTAAGGCCTACCCCTGTGCTAACATATTTTTATTAGAATGTGAAGGGCTAAGCATAGTTTAGGCAAGTGTGTCCGTTCTTGAAGAATTCATTAAGAAACAGTTGAGTTCTCTGTAAAGTCTGCCTCCCAGAGTGGCATATTTAGGTTCTATTCTCCATTCAAAATATTGACTGTGAAATTCCATGTGTAAGCACTAAATTATCAGGGCTACACAGTGGACCAATTTTAGAAATAGCTAATCAAAGCCAATAAATTTCCCACTTGGGTGTAAGTATGTGGTGGTGCAATCTAATAAGGGCTGTTGATAGATGCTCACTGGCCCAATTTCCTGCTTCACCAGAGCGTGTCACCGAAGTGAAGACTGACATCTTCGTCACGAGTTTCGGACCTGTTTCAGACCATGATATGGTAAGTGATGCTGCCTCTTTGGATTCTGGAAATATCTTTTTAAATTTAACTTTTGAAAGAAATACAGAGACTAAGTATTTAAGGAATAATCTGAAAAAGTTTTGCTATATCTTTCTGTCCCTGTGCATATTATCTGATGTAGAATATTGTTATATAATATAGCTAAATTATATACATACATAGGTTGTTAATAGGTTGAGTGTATAACTCTCCTTTTTTTTTCCCAACATAAATTAGCATGAATTTCTATCTAACTTGGTGGGAATTGGTAAATCAGTAGAGCTTTGCCAATGTCATATAATTTTTCTCAATTCATTCCAGCCCAGCTTCAATATAAGCAAAATCACAAATAGGTTTTGAAGACATGCCATTATGAATAATTTAAAGATCTAATAATTGAATATTATCTTTGGAAATGCTTCCTTGTTAGCATTTAACTATAACTCTTTTCGTTTCAAAGGAACTCAGGGTACTGTAAAACAATAGCTTCAAAATTATTCAGGTTTAAAATCAAATTTAACTTTTTTCCATCTGTATTCTCTGTAATCCATCAATGATTTGGCCTTCCTCCTCACCTGCTCACAGGCCTAACCCCGGGCTGTATGGATTCACATGAGTCCCACTTTCTGCTAGGCAGTGCAGCTTGAGAGCAAGCAGGAAAGACTGCAGGTCTCAGAGTAGCAGATTTCAAATCTTATTGCCACCAGTAGCATGAACTTGGACATATTGCTTAAGCTTCTAAGGCTTAAAGCCTCTCAACTGCTTATACTATCATAGTTTCCTGTACCTGTTACATTGTTTAAAAAAATTCAATGAGGCACATAAATAAAATGCATCTCTATAGTGCTCAGAAAATAAGAACCATTGTAAGTTTTGCAAGAGACTGTGTAGACCTCGTAGAAATTTTTCTTTTCAATCATCTAAATTCTGTATTTCCACAGAGGCCCAAATCAAGGCTTAAGTGCTAAACGGAACTATTTTTTTTATTAACACAATACCAAATTTACTTTCCTTTTTGCATTATCCACATTTATTGATTATAAAATATAATTCAGTTTTTTGTCACCTATATACTACTGCTTTGTAAAGTTATTTCCCTTTTATAAATAAATGTCTTCTTTTAGTAAAGTGATATCAAAAACTATAAGGACATACTTGTTTCACAAACCTCACAGTATGAGTTTGTTGCTGGGTTAAAGTAAGTGTTGAATTACTGCGTACTGAATGATCGTTTTAAGAGTGTATATTATCATTGAAAAATTAAGATCTAATAGCCCCATTAAATTCAACCCTCCATCCTAAATTCTGAACATATTCAGAAACAAAACAATAGAGTAAGGGGCAAGAAAAACTAACTGACTCTTTGTTAAGGAACAATAACTCTATCTCTGTCTCTCCTAGCTGGGATGGCGGCTCACAGAAGTTCAAAAATTACTGTTAAGGGACAGTGCTTAATCATCCACATGTCATCAGATATCTTTCTCTTCCCTTAGAAAATACTTAAATTATTGGTTCAGATTAATTGAGATTTAAAGAAACAATTATTTTTTAAATTTTACAAAAGAAGTGTTTTGATACACCATTAGCTCTATTTATCCTGAATTATTTTTTATATATAAACTCTGATCAACTATCACGTGGGAACAAGAGACTGAGTAGGGATTTTTTCTACTGCCCAGAACTTCTGAACCTTTGATTGTCTTATCAAAGAATTGAATTAGTCATCATGCTCCAACTGATTTGCCAAGTGGCTCCTAGAAACTGTACCTAATCATTTTATTTACAAGATTAATCACTTAAACTATATAATGGGAGAATTATACATGAAAAGAAAAAAATGTGATTTAGAGGCAATCGAAACTAGAAAGCAGAATGACAGAAGTCTTTTGCAAAGTGATAAACACTTTGTTGTTTTTAAAGCAAGAGCTAATAAAATATCTAGTTAATAAAAATAGCCATCACAGCCTTTGCCATTATTTAATGCCTACCTGTGTTGTGAATCTCGGGGAAGCTTTACCAGTGGCATTTCATTAAATTCTCACTGCAAACCTTGTAGATATGTGTTATTCTTATCTACATTTCCCAGCGAGGGAAACTGACCCACTACCTAACTGCAGCAGCAGAACCTCGGCCATCCGTCCCTACAGGCGCCATCACTCCCAAGGCATCTGACTTCATCTAGAATAGAAAAAAAAATTTAGGGCAGCTCCTTAACTTTATTTTAAAAACCTTTAATTGCCCATCAAACGGCACATTCCCAGGGCACTAGGTTCTGACAGAAATATCCAGGCAGCACAATCATACGGCCTTGTTTTCCGCGGTGCTGAAAATGTGTTAAGTGAAAGTACACACAGATGGCAACAAATGCTGCAGATGATCACGTTTTAACGCAGTATTTCTTTAGGAACATAGTGCATGTTTTGTCCCAGATCTTCTGAAAGCGGCTCTCTTTCTTCAGAGATCTGCTCTATGGAACACAACTCAGAAAGACGGTACTTGTGTGGTGGGGGCTGCAACCTGAGCGCGGTATTCAGCAGGTCTTACGTATTCCATTCTTTTCTGAGGTGCTTCCTCTGTTTTATTCGCTTTTGCTTGCCTTCATCATGATTACCTTCTCACTCCCTTCAGGTGTTCTGCTCTATCAAACTCCCAAAGAAATAGCAGTTTTCATTCCCACCTCCCTAGAAATCTAATAAAAATTTGTATTGGGAAAACACTGAGATAAGAAACTAGCAATCATTGGTGACCTGTACTGAGTTCCTATATTCTAGAAATCCTTACAGTAATTCATAGTTGTTGACTCACTACCTACACTACCCAAGTAAGTTATCTGCATTTTATAGATTATGAAGCTCGGGTTTAAAAAGGGTATGAAAAACTATTCGGGGTCTGTTACCCAGAAATATCCAGGCACAATGTCTGAAATTAATCTGGCTATTTCATTGTCTGAGACTAGTGTAGATAAACAAAGAAAGCTGCCAAAATGATAAGCATGTAAATAGTAGGACTCTGGCAAGTTTGACAGATATTTTTTGAGGTGAGCATCATTGCCCTTGGGTTATATTTTGTAAAAGACTTGATAAATCTATTTTAAGCTAATTTTTAATATTCATTTGCTTTTCAAAAAAATCTCTTGGAGCAAACAAACAAGTGAACCAAAATTTTAGATTCATATGAATATTGACAGCTTGGACGTCTGTGTAATCTTTATTGCACAAGAGGTTATTCCCTACTGACCAATCTGAAGGAGTTCAGTTGGACAGGAAACAGAATGCATATGGCTAGGGTATAAGTGGTATAAATATCATCATGTATCAAGTGCTTATAAGCCTACTGTCCAGAGGAGCAGAATATGCACAATGAAGATTAGATCAGTTCACCTTGTTGCCCTGACAATTACCACCACACTGTAAGACTTTCTGATATCATTCAATCTCTTTCTCCATTTCTCTCTTCATGGAAAATACCATTCTACCCTCACCTTACTCCTCTGTGAGTTTTTCTGACCATTTTAAAGCTACATAGTTTTTCTGCTGCTATATTTAACAGATGCTTAACGAATGTTTGCTGCTAAGCAAATTCCCATCCTATATCACCATGGCTTTCATGTGACACTTCCAAACGCAAAAAACCCTAACCAACAAGGAAGGTAACTTGTCTTGCTTGTATCAACCGGATGGCTTCATGTCAAACTCCCTTGTTTCTCAGTCAGTAATTAGCACTAGAAACCATCCCCTAATCTTATGCTTGACTTGCTCAGTAAAGTCTCAATAATATCAAGCACATGACACAAAGATAAGCCTTCCTTGAGTCTTTATCAGTCTCGCTTAAATCCTAGGAAACAGACAGGTAGTTAGATTCGTGAATGAAATGCCTAGAAGCAGATGTTGTTTATTTTATGTGTCCTAAAGATTTTAAAAGCTGGTGCTCCCAGATGCAGTGGGGCTTAGAAGATTAGAAAATGTAGCATGATGCTTTCAAGTTAGTCCTCCTAGTTTTGAGCATGCTAAGATTAATGGACGGTGTGGTAATTTTTATTTCAAACCACTGATTTCCAAATTTAGTGCCAGTGTAGCAATCACTGCAATGAAGATGAACATTACCCTTTTTAGTTTTAGGAGCTGGTAAGTCATATTGCTTGTTTTCAGATTAGCAGATGTCTGTCTCTGGGTATTGCCATAAGGAATGCTGTGTTTATTCAAATAAATAGATTCCTTGGCTGTGAATGATCATGAACTTCATACATTTCTCACATGACTTCTACACACATACAGTCACAAGCCCACTCACTCACAGCCATATACTCTGTACTTTTCACTTTTGGGGGGTAGGGGTGAATCCACATTAGCAGTGAAAATGGGTTCCTCAAATTAATAATCTTCATTTTGTAGAATTGGAAGTCTATACACCTTACCTTGAAAAAATGTTTACTTTGTCTAAAAGAAGATGAGAGTTTCATACCTATATAGACTATTTGCCTTGGTTGTGTTGGGAGTTTTTCAGAGACCCTGGGAGATTCTCCAAAACACTGAGCTTATCTTCACGGCTGGAATCATCTGATTTAAAATTTTCCTATGCATAACACCCTCAAGTATGAGTTTGTGTTTTTAATTGTAACATAGTCTACTTCTTCTAGTAGTTCCCTAGGGGACTATGATGCTGTTATCTCCTTTCACATATCTAAGGTTAAAACACATTTCTACCCAAGAAATATGTTGGCTTTATAGATTTAAAAAGCAACTACACAAACCAGTGATTCACCTGACATTAATGTACTTCTGGAAGCACACTTAGCTCACATTTTACTTCCAAAGTTAGAGAAATTATGCATTGTTTGTGAGATATTTGAATTACAAAATAAATCACAGTGAACTCTTTGTCATTTTCCAAAACTACCTAGGAGTATACAATAGATGTGTTTTTCCGTCAAAGTTGGAAGGATGAAAGATTAAAATTTAAAGGACCCATGACCGTTCTCCGGTTAAACAATCTGATGGCAAGTAAAATCTGGACTCCGGATACGTTTTTTCACAATGGAAAGAAGTCTGTGGCTCATAACATGACAATGCCCAATAAGCTGCTCCGGATCACAGAGGACGGCACCTTACTGTACACCATGAGGTAAGCACAGCTGCATTTCCGCCGTCCATCTTTTGTACGATTTCTCTTCCATATGCAGGCAGCCATCAAGTAGATGGGCCATGGTAAGACATTGGGTGCCCTGTGTTTCAATCATAAGAAATTATTTTGCTATAAAAATCTTAACATGTTGACATATTATGTAAGCATTAGAATGTTCCATAAAAGGACTATAAAAATGAAAAAGTATTTACATATATTAACAAATACAAATATAATGTAAAAAATATATCTTCCCTACCCACTCTAATTCAGTATGTGGAACCTATTCTCCTCACTATAAACTTTATATGCTCCCACTAACCAGTAAAGTCGAAGTTAAATATCTAAAAGCTATCAGGTATTGCATATTCTCAAATATTTCTAATAAAACTGAAGTAACACAAACCAAAAAGTATGGGAGACCACAAAATTCTTAAAAGAAATCAAACTCAGAAGGAAATATGCACATAAAGAAGTATATGAATTCATTATTCGTATTGTTAGCCATATATTCTAAATTTTGCTTACACTGGAAACTGTATTTTTTCACTTATAAACATTTCTTCCTTTTCAACATAACTGCACTGTCCACCATCTAATAAGTGTTCAGTCCACACAGAGTTAATTGAAGGCAGCAGACAACAAAAAAGAATTCTGAAAATTTTTCAAGAAGAGCTATTTAAAGATACTCTTAGTTCATAAGAAATTTGAATTATCCCAATTGCTTTCTGGAGGGCACCAACGTTTCACTGTCAGATCATTTGTTATTAGGATGTCGTTTTTGCAAATCTGCCCAACACTTGGTAATTCAGACTGTCCAGTTATTCTGTTTGTATGAAAAGGTCATAAAGACAAAAACCTCAATTGGGTAGGTTGTATTTAGAATGGGAATAGAGTGGTATTTTGGCTTGGATGAACGCTGCCAGAATGACTATTGTTCTGAATACAAGCATCCAAATAAAGAGAGAGAGAGATTGATCCAAACTTTGCATTGGAGATTGGACCCAATTAGTCAAAAGTATAGTAAATCTAAGAATAAGAAAACAAAATATCTAAGCTAAAAGAGAGAAAGAAAATAGAGGATCATTAGATACATTTTTGAGACCTCACCAGGTAATTCAAGCATGACCTAAATATATTTAAAATATGAAATATTTTTCTCAGGTTAGAAAACAGAAAAAAGTCATATTTTGCTTTTATCCTAAACCCAGTATTCATACCTTTGAAGTGGTGATTTTCTAGTGGTGATTTTCTAGATTTTCTAGCAAATCCCTGGAAGGATTTGCTTATTCTGAATAGTTTGCCAATTAAGTTTTTTGATGAATGTAAAGTTCTTCACTAATAATTAACATATATCTTCCATCTTTGAAATTTCTCACTATTTTTGTTGATGTGTTGCTATTTTATTTAGCACCTTGATTTAAGAATGTGATTTAATCATTAAACTATAGATTTTATAGTTCTCTTAACCAGTATTAGAATCACTGAATTTTATTGGCAATAAAGCCCTTATACCATGTTTTTAAGCTACTTAATAATATGGGCAGGAAGAACCTGTCTAAAAATCATTTAAAAGAAATGAATATACATTCCCTCACACTTCTACAAACTGAGAGCAAACATATTTCAGTGGATTACTTTCTGAACAGTTCTTTTTTAAAAACATGAACAGAACTCAAAGTCCCAGAATATCCTAGGCATGAAAGAGGAGCGCCACAGAGCCCTAGCTTAACTGGGCCATGGCTTGGGTGGAACATAACACCCACACAAATGCACAAGGAGACTTTGTGCCAGCCTTAGCCTCATGCAGCTTGAGGACCCTCCTCCTTCGACTTCCTCCCTTTTATGCCTTTGGTGCTAGTTCAGGGAAGGAGCCAGAACTGCCCTCGCTACAGTTTCCTTACTTCTTTTCCTTACTACAATGTCTTCTCTACCAAAGATGCTACTGTGCTTATGGGTGTATTTTTTTGCATTTTTCCTTTTATTACTAATATATATTTCTGATTCATAGCAAACACATTTATTATGGAGGAATTGGCACATGTACCAATTGGTCTTTCTTTGGTCTTTTTTCCTTCCCCTTGACACATGATCGTTTTACATATTTAGGGTATTTGGTGTGATGTTTCAGTGCTTGTATACATGGTGTCATGGCGACATCTTGGCAGTCAGCAGATTCCTGCCCTCATTGTGAAGTATTTACTTGCTTAAATCTAGTTTAATTATCAAAAAGTTTTCTGCTGTGATGTAGATTGTGGATGGTGTTTGTTTTGGGAAAAGTTAGCAATATTTGCTCACTGGACAAAACAAAATGCTGCATATTTTCTCAAAGCAAACAGTCACAAAATGGATAGAATTCTGTCACTGTAAAGAATTATCTTGCATCACTTGATTATAAATAACTTAGCATAGCTCTGCAACTTATACCCCTCCTGCCTTATTAGTGTATTTGCTATATTTAGTAACATCCCATTCTGGTGATCAGCATCTGATTCATAATTTTTGTTTGTATTCTATATTTCCCTTAATTAATAAGACTGACAGTAAGAGCCGAATGCCCAATGCACTTGGAGGACTTCCCTATGGATGCCCACGCCTGCCCACTAAAATTTGGAAGTTGTGAGTAAATTTATTTTTCATATTCTTTTCTTTTTTGCTTTTTAAAAAAAAATTTAAAAACTAACAAAACAACAATGAAGAGAAAATCAAAACAACGCAAAAACAATAGGTGACCTCAAAACAAAATGATAGGAATTTACAATGGTTGCTACACTACATACTGTTATCTTCAACAAAGTTGCTCAGTCCACCAGACATAAGAATGTAAGATTGACAATATTGTTCTTTTTATTATTTGTTACTGTGTTTTTCATATTCTTATGAGAGATCTAAACATTCAACAGGAGACCTTAAATTAGTGAAGTCTGTTAAACACAAAATCATCAATAAAATTCAAATACAATATATTTCCAAGGCTTCCTATATGTTCTAATCCTTGACTTCACTGTTTAATATTATTTAAGGAAAAGCGTTACTATTTCTCTACTAGAACAGAAGGATGGGTTAAACTATTTAGTGGAAGAATTCTATTTCATCTTTGTTAAAGCTGTATCCACAGAAACATGAGTGGAATATGGATGCTTGTATCATGTGGATAACATTGTTGTCCCTTAGTATTGTGTTGCAAAATTTTGTTTTGTTTCTTCACAATATAAGAGAAAAGCCTTTCCTTGCAAATAAATGGCGATTACAGTGTTCATCTTATTTTGTTGACATTGTTTGACCTTGAGAATAATTCAATTTGTTTACCAGATTTCAACATTGGTAGATGGCCAAAGACAATAAATAGATGTTTCTTAAGAATAAAGCTTTCATTTTACAGAGGTTTCTAGAAAGATTTTCTCCTCTTTGGACTTGTAAAAGATTTCTGCATCAGTTGGGAGGTCTCATGGAATTTTTCAATGTATTTATACTTTTGATGATATCCTAGATAAGTTTCCTTTATGGTAAATTTTGGGGTTTCTCCTGCTTGAAGATATTCAGGTGTCCTTTATGGAAGCCTTGGCAACAGTGGACCTTAGAGTCAGGTTCTCTGATCTCCTCACTGTCCTGCATCTGACCAGTGTGCATGCATGAAACAAGTGACAATAATGTATTCTGGGCATCTATCCCATAGGACATTAGGTATAAGGCCTGAGTCAACTCCTAGGCTGCCTAAGCAGTTTTCTGTTCTCACTAGACAGCCAGGCTGAGCAACTATTTTGGTGAAGATATGATTCATAGAAGAAAAATAGTGGTAGTGTAGGAAGACGGCAAGCAAAGAAAATAGCAAAGGGCCTCCTGCTCCTCACAGCACTAGTCATGGAGAGAGAGTGTTCTCTATTTATAAATCTCATTCTGTCCCGAAACTCAAGGGTAAACTATCCCAAAAATTGTCAAATAAACAGGCCTGTAGTGGTAACTTCCTTTCCCCCACCCTTCCTCATTTTAATGTACATTTTACTTGATGGACTATTATATTGTCTCCTGAATGGCAGCTCCAGCTTAGCAACTGTAGCACACAGTATGTTTTACTTGCAGGCTAGGTAATATGCTAAATCTCTGAGTACTTATAAACTCACCTGTAATGTAGCCTCAGAATGAGGAAGATCATATATCATATTTTGCCTGAAACAGCACTGATATTTAGTCCTAACATCCTGGAATAATGATTAATGGTGCCCTCTTTTACCTTCAAATATCCCCTAATCTAGAAAAGAGATTGCATACATTTCATATCATTTGGAATTTATTTCATTAATGAGGACAGTTGATAAAGAGAAGGGTTTATACCTTCATACAAGATGTTTGACAGTAGGTGATGTTTGGGTGAGTGCTGGATAGTTAAGCATCTTAACAAAATTGCTATTTTAAGATATCCTTAACAAAACTGAAACTTAAGATCATAAGCCTAGGTGTAACCTTTAGGTGTTTTTCTCATCACCAGATGGCTGCTGAAACTCCAGCCATTGCACCTACTTGGGGAAAGACAAGGGGAGTTCTACTTATATCAAAAAGAAAAGGGTTGTTCTAAAATCCCAACAGGGATCTATTCATGCTTTATGAATCAAATGTATATCATACTCCCAATGCTATTAGCAAAAGAGGTTGGGAAAAGTAGTTTTCTCTTTGCAGCCTGAAGATTATTAGAGGTGTTTTGGGGAGAAGCAAATGGATCAGGAGTGGAAAATTAATCACCTGACACCTAAAAAAAAAGGAGTTCAAGAAAAATAAGCTTTTCCCACTACAGTGCTTCTGCACACACTCTTTTCTCTGCCAGGATCACACTGCACTTGGAGTTTAGCGAGTCTGTGGGCTTCGTCTTTCCACCTTTCCAGACATAACACCTCCTAGGGCTTCCTGGTGGCTGCGTAGGTATTTGCATAGTGCAACAGTTCTCTTCCCTTTTCCTTTCCCTTTCTCCCTTTCCCTTCTCCTCCTTCTTTGAATGCTGTGCTGGGGATTGAACCCAGGGCCTTGCCCAGAACAGGCAAGTGCTGGACCACAGAGCTTCATCCTCAGCCCCGCATCAGCCTCCCTTCATCCTAGTGCCTGTTTTAATATCACTTATTGTGTCATGAAGGGTTAGCTTCATTTATTGATTTACACATTTTCACTTCTGAAAACTGTAACCTTGTTGAGACCAGGATGAATTTTACTCAGCCCTTCCTGGTATCGAAGTGACAGAAAGTATGCACGTGATAAGTATTATATTTCTAAAGATTATAATGATCAGGTATTGCATGCTTTCCCCGTGTTTATGCTTTAGAAACATAAAGATGAGATCAGTGGGGAATTAAACAAAAATGGAGAAGACTTGGCATGGAAATACAGGCTTGGCTGGGCCTGCTCAGTGAGAGACAGAGTGGCTGGTTTCCATGCATTGATCCCACTTCTGGGAGCAGTGGGCTCTATTCATCTGCTAGTCCTGTCTCTAACCTGGCTTAATCAGCACTTACCAAAGGTGAAGAAAAAGCGAGCAAAAGTCTGTGACCCATATTGCGAGTAAATATTTTGCTAAAATATGTGGGAAGAGGATAAGCAAGAGTGGTTTCCCAAAATATAGTGGAACATCCTGCAATAAATGTTTATGAAGCTTCCAAAACGACCTCATCCATATGTTGATGTGCACTGAACTTGGCAGAGCAGATGTTCTCCTTATCATTCCCCATTAGGCTCTCACTGTCAGGGCTAAATTACACTCCCTGCTGGTTAGGAATAAAGGCCTCTTCCTAGAAACAGCCAACCCAAAGACAAGGCACGTGAGACAGTTGTTGTCTTTAAATTGCTTCTCGAGGAAAATGTTTGTTTCTTAACTAGCTGCTTGGCAAAGAAATCAAGAAGAGAGGAATGAGTGGAAATGTAAGTGAATTTGTACCAATGTTTAACCTTAGAAATTGCTTCATGTGGCTGCCATACACATGCAAAACACAAGGCCCATAAAGTGAAGCAATGGTATCAGTCAACAGGTACTCTTTGGATGCTAACTTTGTGCTCCTGGGGTCACCACCACGAAGTTCTTTCATAACACTAACCGAAGTCTTTTTTACTTTTTGTCTTTCAAACTTTTTTCTTAGTTAATACGATTTACTTGAAATCATGACTTAAAATTTTTGAATAAGGGGTAGAAGACAGTTTTTATTCTTTTTTCTGAAAACCCAGTGAATTTTCAGAGAAATTCCTTTCCAGATACCTGAACTTGAGGAAATAGCAGGAACTATCAGCTATTTTCAGGCTCTTTACCTATCTGCTTTCTCTGTGTCAACACATCAACTTTCATCCTGTACGTTTACTCCTCATTTTAGAAGATTTGTACTGGGAGATGGGAACAAATAGCAAGTGAACCCTGCCTTTGCAGTAACGTCCTGTTTGTGATCTGTGGTCTGCTTGTTTGCACACGTGCAGTGTTTCTGAGACACTGCAAGAAATGAGACATCAAAGCGACATGAAGGGATGGACTGAATGTGATGAGTTTTCCCTTTGCGACTTGGTCTCATCCCAGGCCAAAGTACGAGATGGTAGAGCCCAGCTACTATCGTGAACAGCAGTGGAAACGTATTGGGAGGAGGTTTAGTTTTTTCGTGAAAAGACATGAGATTTAGAACTGGCTTCATCACTAGCTACGTGACCACACACTCTCCATTCTCAGCAAATGAGCATAATATACAGTTTTACCTAAAAAATCCAATCATACAAACAACATTGAAGTAGAATGGTGTCAGACATCATTACGTCAGTTTTGCCTGAAATAATGACACACCCTTAAGTCATTTAAAGGTCTGAGCCCTGTCTGACTATCTTTAAAGTACGATGTACCTATGTGATTTCTGGCACCTTTCAAATTTAGCATTTGGTCATTCAGTGTGGCTTCATAGGTAACTAAAGAACACCTTATGACCAGAAAAACCTTTCAGTGAATGTAAATATCTACAAATTTTAAGCAATAGAGTCCTTCGCAAACTGGTATGGTCTGCATCTTCTAAAAGATTTGTATAAACCAAATCTTACACCCTTCTAGCAGGTGCAATCTTCCAACTATGTACATTTCTGGAACTCTTCATTCTTTTAAGTCAGTGAGGGCAACTATAATTAAGGAGAAGTGGAAAGGTCCAAAAGGACAAATTCCAAATTATCCATGTGTCACTTTCATCTGTCTTGTGAACCACTGAATTAATTTCTCTAGTATCTCTAGAAAAAAAAATTATTGAAAGAGATCTCTGATTGTAAATTGATCCAGAAATGATGCTCCAGCAGAAAGGCTGCCCACATAAAACCAGAGAACACTGACTGCATTTATCAGTATTTGTCAAGGCAGAGAGAAGTGATCTCTTTAATGGGTTTAATTCAGAGACTGAGCGTCTTGGCTTGCATCACTTTGGGGCAGCCCCATCTTCATGTAAGAACCATAACTGTATATCACACAGTAGTTTAGGTTGTATTAATATAAACTTGGGCACAAGCCCCTACTGGTGAGAACTGGGTCAGGGCAGAGAGCATTGCAGCGAGGTGTTTTTCCCTTTAGGAACCATTCCTTCAAAACAAAATTAAAACTATACTTTATGACTAGGTCTGAATGAAAATTCATATAATTCCAGTTAGTTTATTTTTCTTTTATCTCCTGATTTAAAAAAAAAATTAAAACATTTTCACGGCCTTCCTAAAGTATTTTGGGCCCTGGGCACTATGCCCACTGTGTCTAATGGAGAAGTTGGCCATTGGCCAGAGCCTGGCTCATACAGTTAGGCCAACTTTTGCAATCATGCCTTCTCATTAAACACCCTGGAAGCAATTTACTTTTTCTAATATGACATCTCCTTAATTTTGAACATTACTTTATATATAAACAGAGGCACATATATAACCTCATTGCTGGCTATACCAAGTGAGCACCCTGGGAGCAGAAGCCAGAAAATCTATGTAATTATTTCTTTCTCTTCCTCCTCTTTTTCCTTCCCCCTCCTTCTCCTCTTCCTTCTTCTCCTCCTCCCTCCTCTCTCTTTCTTTCTTTCTTTCTCTCTCTCTCTCTCTCTCTCTCTCTCTCTCTCTCTCTCTCTCTCTCTCTCTCTTTCTTTCCCT